>JAEMON010000005.1:5901737-5930443 GCA_030264115.1 Lygus lineolaris
ATTTTTAACCGTCTTTTGGCCTAAAATTTTTATGGGTGTGCAGGATCGATTCTTGATGTTTGTCCCAACTTACCCTGTAGACAACTGATTCATTGAAATTACTCATTTTACTGTAATTTTACGTACTTAAATTTCTTTAAAATTAATTTTTTTTTCTCTGCGATTTCGGGGTATACGATACGCCCCTGAGCTTCAAATCTGCCACCGATCTCGAAAACTTTCGGACCCGACCGATATTTCGAATCTGCCAGACGAGCGTCGGTGACAGACCTGAATAGCTCCATACACAAGCAGATTTAGCGTTTTCGAACGATATCGGTGGTAAAAATCTGCGCGTTAGTGGGCGCAAAAGAGATGAAAGATGACATCTTTAACATTAAGTAAATCGATAGCAGTTAATTGAACGCACGACCAGTAAGCATGTTGACCCCCTATTTAAAATCCATATACGTAAGGTATTGATGGAACTATTGATTCCCTAATCCCTATTATTCTGACCTTCTAACAACATAACTAGGTAGAATCCAATGTTATTTTTAAAATGATGGAGAAATCGTTCCTTATATTTTAAATTGAATAGCAAAGTAGGTAAAAATATATTATGTATTGCAAAGAGGAATTGGGTTAAAAAATACATCAGTAGGTACTGTTTACGGTCATGAAGGGTTTTTGAGGGTGCTAAATTCGAATTTGAGGTCAAAAATGCGAATTTTCGACTCATGCGCACACCCTTTTTTGGTAGGCATTACTCCGGAACTATTAGGTATACCAATTTCGGTGAAATTTTCACTAAATGATTATTATACGATAATTTTACAAAAGTGAGCACCCTATACTCCCCACCCAACTTGGCGGACTTTGTTCTACGCACTTCAAGCTCTTCGTTGACTGCAGTAGCAGCGGGAATACCCTTGCCATCCCCGTTTGAACGACGCCGCTGTACTTTTCGAAGTATCGTAGAGAGAAGTAGAGAGAAGAAGTAGAGAGAAGAAGTAGTAGAGATATCTTCAAAAGGAACCGTTCATGGCTGATAGTAAACTGGCACCTGGCATGAAGCTGCTTCAGAACCCTGTTTGTTCATCCCAGTTTGTATATTTCGCCGTCTGTTGGGTCATTCATTTGCCTTAAAATGTTGGAGTATCCGCCGGAGTGGCTCCCAAGAGCTCAATCAACTCATCCACAAGCCTATCAGTTTTATTATAGTGATCCTTGCGCATTCGGAAGTACATTTTATAAGCTTCTCGAGGGTGCCAGTTCCCACATACAACATCGCCTTGTTTATTTGACACCCAAAGGTGGTTATAGATTTCTTCTCCTCAGGTTTTCTATTAAAAGAGTAAGCTCTTGTGACCGTCTCAGCAACATATGGGCCAACAGACCACAAAACCAATGGAGGGGGATTCGTGTATCGTATTGATAAAGGACACTATATAATCCTTAAAAGGTTTAAATTATAGTCCTATATACTGCTTAAAAGGTAAAACGTAATTTTGATCTAAAACTTTGTGTGTTAGGGTTGTTTCAAACGAGGATACCAGACATGAGTTACTAATCTGACCGAAGTTGTCATCTTCATCATTTACGAAGGGAAGAATCGTTTGCAAAGGATTAGTGTCCTGTATCAATACACGAATACCTCCAATGGGTTTGGGGTCTGTTGGCCCTTATGTTGCTGAGGCGATCACAAGAGCTTACTCTTTTATTAGAAAACCTGAGGAAAAGGATCACCTCAGCCTTGTAATTTTCTGTCCAACGTCTCGTACCATGTTCTGCCTTCTGTCTCACTGTCCTGTCAGGCCATACAGACTTTTCAAAAGTTTGCATACCAGCATACCTTCCCTTCAGAATCACCGTAACGTAAAATACACCCTCACGAAAATTCAAGTATATGAAACCTCCTTTAAATTTCCGTTCAAATTAAATTAGTGTAGATTCACCACATCGAGAACGTGGGAGTAGTTCGAAGTTGAACCCAGAGCTATGCTATGCTCACCAGACTGCATAGGTACCCCCCTTGAATAGATGTCAAATCGAGCGTGGTGAATAATGTATTTGTCCATGAACATTCCCGACGACACCATGGGCTTTTTCGGTCTCGAGAATTTTATGGCAATATGGTGTCAACATTCTAAAAGCATCTGCTCAGCTTGAGGTTCGTTCCCCCACTGAAATCTAAGATTCAAATAATATTATATTCAGTTTATATTCGAATAGTCTCAAGGTCGTTTCCCAAGGTCCAAGTAGAGTTCATCTTCGGCTCTAAGATACTTACTCGAATTATTCTTTGAACTGCGCCGTTAGTTGGAACAGATCTGCAGGATAGCAGATGTAGCCTGTATCCAACTCTGCAGGGGTGAGAATACTCGAAATGTGTGCAACTTGCTCTGGTATTTGGGACAGGATTCCAGTTGGTATCAGTAGAGAAAGTTGAACAGAAAGAATATTGGAATATTCACAAGAATGTGCCGAGGGCTCTGCGCAGCTAACTACTCGAATATAATTCGAATATTCGTGTAGTTGGAACAAACCTATGATAATTTTATGCATCCTTTTTTGAGATGATTGTGTAGCAGTACTGGTACTGAATAATGTTAGCTAATCGTTAGAAGTAAGCACTCTATTCCCATCTAAAGTAATACCTAAACCTATACCTACCTAAAAATATGTGTTATTGATTTCGATTGAAAACTTAATTATTCACTCTATTTTGGAAGATCAAGATAGTTACTTATTGTATACTCAATTGTCAGCCCGTCCTGAAGCGGTCTTAAGCGATCAGCCATCAGTTAGTTTGATATGACGTTTTTCGGGTTACAGGTCGCTCGCGTCTCCTTTTTAGAAGAGGTCCAATCGATCGCGAATGTTTTGAACCTGACGACGCTGGAATGCAAAAGTACAGCAAAACGGTTCAAAATCGTCCGCATTGGGATTTTCCTGTTGGTCACCGTAGTCTCATTTCTCATGGCATGCCTTATGTGCGTTAAGACCTTGCGTGACACGTATGATTCCAACTCAAGCATTTTCCTGGGTCTCGTATACTTCGGAATCTGGAGCAACGTACTCTTCACCTTCATTGGATTCGCCTGTTCGACGACAAAGCTGCGCAGCGTTGTAAAAATCGTCACAAAAGTCGACCTGTTTCTATGGGGAACGGTTTCATATAAAAAGAATCGATTGTCCTACTATCGAACCGAAATGACGGTCAAATACATCGTGATATTTGCCATGTCAATTGTTCTGATCCCCGCATTCGAGAGCAAATATTATTTGTCTGTTCCAGTGGCATTTTTCATCGTATTCTCCATGCTCCTGTTGATTTTTCTGAATGATATTTGTATAAGGAAGTTTACTGTCATGGTTCACTTCATAGAGCGTAGGTTCAAAATTCTGGAAGACTTATTGAGGGAAACTTGGATCCGACGGGAAAAAGGTTGATAGTTGCTTTAATATTGCGATTCGAATAGATTAATCTTCTCTTCTTTATTATTTTATGATTAATCTCCTTCTTCTTCTTTTCTGCTTTAATCATTGCCAAGGGGTAGAGGAAAACAAGTTGGGTCGGCAAAATAGCTTCCTCACTTTTTAACATGGACGTAAAGACTAAACATGAACATTCCAGCGAAATTGGTCGAGTCGTTCCGGAGTTATAATTTGCACATGCGCTGTACGGACCCAATCGTGACAAAAGTAATAGGTAATTGTCTTAGAGTCAGCCCCTAACTACCCTCCGAATCTGAGCGAAATCGGTACGTTATGTACTGAGGAATTGTAGGGAAATCACGTCTGCGCATGCGCATATACCAGTTTTCTGACGGCGATGAAGTTAAAAGGGGACCGTCACGGGGCCGACCGGCACAATCTCTGCATATTTCAGACCACAACTTCATCTAGTTTTGCCTGACACAAGAAATTGACCACAGAACGATAGACCGACAGACACGGAACCAAAAATAGTTCAAAAAGCTCCTTCAGGAAGCTCTATATTTATACATTTATTTATTTATATATTATGTGTCACTCCAGACGATATCTGGCCTAGGGATCGAGATTAAAAATCCGAAAACATTTTAAAATGTCAATAATACCAATATTAAACTATACCTACCACTTAGGTCGTATTTGAAAGGGAACGGGAAAGCTAATAATAATAAGAACACCGATTGATTGCATAGAAAGAACTAGTTTTAATGAGCCGAGCTCAGGTGAAGGTAGGAAGAGGGGAGAGGAGGGCAGGAGTGCCAACCTAGACAGAATGAATACCCTAGTTTAACAACCAAAAGAAAGGTTGAGTTCATTGGCCAAATTTTTGGAGTACTCCTAGGAGTCAAATTTTGAAAGTTTAGTTTCAAAAATCGCTATAAAACGTGTTTTTTTAGGTTTCTGGTGAAAATTGCTATTATGATGAACATATTATGGTATATTCGAAATCAGCGTGAAATTCCCTATAAGAATCACCAACCAAATCGGATAAAATTATTCTTTGAAATTCGCTCACCAACTCATGCTGCATGAATGGAACTTTTTAAATATCAGAACGAGTTATATGAACTGTGATATTGTGGGAATATTTAGTTCACTGAATATTCACTAGCATCTACCACGCTCAGTGGGCAATTTCAAACCATTTTGAGGTTTTTTCCAATTTGTCTCCGAAATTGACTACTGTGCAACCTCAGCATCCAAGGTCTGGGGGTTTGATCCTTTTCAGTTGCCAAATTTGTTGCGCATTGTCCAGTAACTTCCTCATTTTCCATGCCACAAAAATCGTTCACCACTCGTTCGAAAGCCCTGAATTAACTAAAAAAAATTATGTATTCACCACACCAGTAACTATCCCGATAACTTAGATTTAAGGGTGTTCATAAATAAACAGCATATATGCATACGTATGTATGTATAATTTAGTGATCAACTTCGCATTCGTGTTGCTATAAAGTTGAAACTAACGTTAGAAAAAAAAGCGTTAGAAACATGGAACATGCATGTTTGTCAATCACAATCATGTTAATGACTTTGATTACCATTCACGATCATATCTTAGTAAACAATTATTATATTTCTCGTATTTACTATTATTATATTATTATAGAAGGCTCGTATTGCTCTACCCAGACGAATTCCACAGAGGGGGTTGGCTGGAAAAGCACATAATAATTATGTCTAACTGAGTTGCGGACTTGTACGCAAGCAGTTGTTTCTGTTTTCTGTTTCTTCTTGACATGCTCTTTCCATTTTGACTTTGATTCAAAGTTATGCCAAGATATTCAGCATAAGCATGTTCTGATTCAGCACTAATCTGATTGTTTTTTGTTGTTTTTTTTTTGTACGTGAAGTTGACATTTGTGGATTTTGTTTGTTTGTTGTTGTTTCATTCAATTTCAGTCGCAATTTCTCCGACCAGTTATCAACTTACTGCGATAGGAGCTTCCTGAAGTTTTTTTGTTGTCTTCTCTGCCTCATCTGCGACCACTAAAATTGATGCCATCATAAACCTTCAATGCTGTTGGAACTACGGAATTCGTGTTTTTGTAGTTGGCACAACTGTCGACGATTGAATCCTTATCTACTCAAGTCTCCATGCTAGTGTCAACTTTGCACTGCATTTTCACCTATCAATTGTAATATTTCACTAGGTTATGTGCCTAGGAGGCGAGAGGCACCGAGGAAGCGGAACGAGCGTTTTCACGATTTCATTGTCAGCCTTGGACTTACCTGGTCTGGAAGTGACTTTTGTCCATACTTTGGACCTGGAGCTGGGGTGGACGACGTTCTGATTTATGGACCAAGAAGTGACGAACTGATTCAAGCAACGGTGAAGAAATTCAATGCCGAGGACTTGGGAATGTTGAAAGTTTTCTTAGCAACTGAAATAGTTCGCAGTAAGGATAAATAATGTTCAATATCACAAACTACATACCTGGACTAGTAGGTATGTGAAAAAAGGTGCTGACGAAATTTAAAATGAAGGACTCGAGAGGCGCAGGTACACCAATGGAATTCAACTTCCAATTTGAAGAATCGTTGGGGACAGCAAAGGTACCATAATAGAGAACTAGTTGGATCACTCATGTATTTTGCTGTTATTAGTCCTCCCGACATTGCCTACGCAGATATCTGGAAAAACCGAATCAACTGGTATGGCAAGCAGCCAAACGAGTGCTTGAGTACTGGAATTGTACTCGTGACTATTTACAGAAAAAGTGATATACACGAAATCACTGCATACACCGACGGGGATGAGGCTACTGGCATTCAGGAACAGCTGTCTTTCATTGTGGAAATCCGGTATCCTGGATATCCAAGAAACAACAGTGTGTCCTCCAGTCTAACTATGAGTCTGAGCACCTGGCTTGTGCAAACCGCGCCTGAAGTGCTGTAACTGATGGGAGTGAGTCAAGATATCGGTGGTGAAAAGGTACTTATGTCCAGTGATCAAAATTGACAATCAAAGTGTATTAAAATCAGCTCAAAATTTCTAAAAAAGCAAAAGGTCAATGTAATAATTAAAGCCCACATTATCAAAGACATTGTCATTAAGAATATTGTAAAATTGTAATGTTCAAACCAATGAAAATGTTGCTGATATTCTAACCAAAGCTCTTAAAGCAACAAAATTCGTTCATTTTAGAAATAATATGTAAAATTTGGAAAAATATTGAAAACTTTGGCTGATGTGCATTATGTACTCGTAAAACTCGTGATGCGACTACGATTCAAATGTTTTTTTTTTTAATGTTTATGTTTTTTTACGCATTTGAAATTTGAAAACGATTTTAAAAGTGATAACTAAATTATATTTTCCTATAATTAAGACAAAATATGTCATATTTGAACTGTTATTACCTACACGATCTCATGATGCAAATACGATTTCATTTTATAAATTTTTATGTTTTGCAATTTCAATTTATTCTATAATGATTGAAATTGAAGGAGGATGTTGGAACTATGTAATTTTGGGGTTTATCAGTTGGCACAACTGTCGACGAATAAATCCTTCTCTTCTCAAGTCGCCATGCTAGCGTTCATTTCGCTCTGCCTTTTCCCCTTTTAAACAATTATAATATTCCACTAAATGCCAATAAAACTCTATTTAAATTATTCCATTATTTGAACATGGATGAATAATTTGATGGTTTGCAGGATAGTTTTCGGGGTTATTGGTAGTAATTCAGTTAATGATTATCGATTGTAACACTAATAACTCTTAAATTCGATGACAGGGCTTTTCATTGGACCAAGATATAATCTCCCCATTACTTTCAGTTGCTGGAAATATTTCATCTCAAGGTAGTTACTCATTCAGTTAACTGTTAGTATTTGGTCGCAACACTGACCAAAGACGGGATTTTCGTTGAACTAGTCAAGTCGAAAAGTGTATTACGGGGTATTCTTTATGATGATTTTTGGATCGCAAGTGATTCGACGAACGTTTCTGGAAGAGGTTAGAGTCATTGTGGAATTTCTGAATTTGAGGACGCTGGAATGCCGAAGACGTTCTACACTTGCTAGAATCACCCGGTTGGCCGCTAGAATCGGATTTTTCCTGTTATCTATATCCGTATCGTTCCTTCTAACATCCATGATGCTCGCCAACACTCTCATCAATATGGGTAGAGCTGTCAACCTCGAAACTATCAAATTCTTGGCTTTCTCGTACTTCGGAATCTGGATTGTCACGCTCTACGTCCTCGTGGATTTCACCTGCTCGACGATAAAACTGCGCCAAGTTGTGAAAATCGTCACCAAAGTTGACCTGTTTCTAAGAAAAGCGGATGCGTTCAAAAAGGAGAGATTGTCATATTTTCAAACCACAATGACGGTCAAATATCTCGTACTGACGGCACTTGTTTTATTTCCCAGACTGTTTCACCCAGACGGGTTACCGCTTGCAGCAACAATGTTTTTCATAGCCGCAAACCTCTATTTGAGTTTTCTGGGAGACATTTGTGTTCGTAAGTTTACCATCATGGTTCACTTCATCGAGCGCAGGCTGAAATTGTTAGAAGACTTGTTGAAAAAAACATGGATTGGTTGTGGAAAAGGTTGGAATCCGCTTCTACGATTTGTTATTTTATAGACTTGGTTGATGATAGACTCCGTAAAACCAGGGGCGGATCCAGAGCCGCCCTTTGAGAGGGGCGGTCAGTCTTTACCTTTTCCTAGGGCCGCACAGTGGGCTAGATGGCAAAATTAGCGCGAAAAAAGTCATTTTCAAAGATTTTTTAAAATGTGATGAAACTAATAGAATTTCGAGAGTATTAATTGGGGACCTTGACCCTGAAAAACAGAATGCCTTATTGTTTACCGGAAGGCGACAAATACTTGACAAGACAAGACTTGATTCGTCCAAAAGGCTGTATAGTTGCGTATCTCTCACCTCAGTAATAATTAGAGTGTCGAGGAAGAAAACAAAATACATATATGTTTCATTTGTCTTCTTCATTCAAATGACGACTCTCTGGAAGCTAAGTGACACATGCAAACTTTTTTAATTTCAAAGACACATGAATTGTTTACGTTTTTTTACGTTCCTGTACAAAACAAGACATAACATTTTTTTCCGTCATTTTCCGGTGCTGATTTTCATAACACAATTAGCCAACAATCGATCAAACATGCTGCATTATTCTGAAAACGTGCACTCACGCGCCAAGTTTTTTATACCTTTCACAAGCTTGTAAAATTAAAATTACTTCTTTAGAATTAAGGAATTAGCATGTGTCTTTGAAATTAAAAAAGTTTGCATGTGTCACTTACCTCCAGAGAGTCCGTCATTTGAAAGAAGAATACAAATGAAACATATATATATTTTGTTTTCTTCTTCGACACTTTAATTATTACTGAGGTGAGAGATACGCAACTACAGCCTTTGGGATGAATCAAGTCTCATTCGTCGCCTTCCGGTAAGCAATAAGGCGCTCTGTTTTTCAGGGTCAAGTTCCCCAACCAATATTCTCTAAATTCTATTAGTTTCATCACATTTAAAAAAATCTTTGAAAATGACTTTTTTCGCGCTAATTTGCAACACTCCCACTATGGGCCGGTTTAACAATTCTCTGGTTAAAACTCCAGATAGCTGGTCACTGATCAACGATAATCAGAGATTTTAACTAGCCAGAATTTGGAATGCGTTTATCAATCACTAAATAGCAGGTAGCTAGCTAGTCAGACTTTTAGCTTAGGGAAAACAATAAACAATGCTACCACTACAATTTCATGAAAATAAGGTTGCAACACTGCGAGTTGGACTATGTTTCCTTGATAATAATTATCTTTATCAACACGTTATCTCCTATCTCTGTCAAATGAGACGAAATCATGTTTAAGTTATACCTTCTAACCTCTTCTCTGTGTGCGGTGTGCCTAATGATGAATGAGAAACGGGAAATGAGAAACCCATGAAGAAATTATGCAAACGGAGATCTTTTTATTTATGAGCAAATTATTCTTTCACCAGGGGCAGGTAGGTACCTACGAAAAAACTGGAAGGTAGGTTGTTCTGAATTTTGATATGGATACAAATTTATTTTGCCTGGGGGTCAATCTAGAACCTTGTGCGACACGGCCAGATGTCACGATGATTTTATAACTAATAGTTTTTATTCTTTCAAATAGGTGGTACTTGGTTATAATCCGTATCTAGGCAAAAGCGGAAGATGAATACCTACAGGTAGGTAATATAATTCGGTGAGTACCTACCTTTGCATTACATTTTGAGTAATAAAGATCGCATTCTCCAACGTTCATGATCGTTTGTAGGTAGGTACTTGATAATACATATCCAATAACTTCACTGGAGCTGTCCTTCATTGTCCTGACACTGCTGAACTCCGTAGGGAAAATTATTCAGGGATATAACTAGTTTGGAACGATTTATTTCGGATATTATTAATTATTCCCTAATAAAAGGGTCATTGCGGGAGATCTCTAGGCCTACCCCCGTGTGATTTGTACCTTCCAAGAGACGGGTATGTACCTACCTGCATTTTATCGTCTGAAAAATCCGAATCCCTATCTCCAGTGAATACATAAATCAAAATCTATTTCACAGTAATGTATTATTTGAAAGAAAGATTCGCGAAACTGTCACAGAGATGGGAATGGAAATAGTACGAAATACGAAAATGCAATATGGCTGCCAGCAAATCAGGGTTTGACTAGGTAGTTAAAACTAGAGCCTCGAATCTTTAGTTAAAAATAATCATTGATTAGGGATAGTCAGCTGCTAAAGTGAATTGATAAATGGGTATGTGCGAGATTATCAAAGATTTGACTTAGTCAGACTTAATTCGGGCTTGCAAATGTGATTGAAAAACCGGCCTTCAATCGGTCTCACTAGTTTTTTGTCATTGCTCAGCCCTTTCCAGTGGCGTGTATAGGTTAGGAAGGGGGGGGGGGGGGGGGGGGGGCATTACCGAATAGATTCTACAGGAGGTATAATTGAACGAAAAGTGTGTTCTTTAACCCCTTGTTTTCGTGCGTTTTTTTTTTCACTTTTAAGATTTTTTTTAGGCCTCAGATCACTATAACAGCCATAGCTCTCCCTTAACTTACAGTGTGAAATTAAAAATAAATATACCATTAGAAAGACCGTTAAATTTGCTATGATGTACAATTTTTCTAGCTACCTATCTTTATCAGTTGATTTTCAAGGCTCAAAACTTAGCCCTAACTAAGACTTTTCTTTAACGCATCCGTTAATTTCTAAGCCAATACTACTTATTGAGGTGGGCACTCAACAGGAAAATCTTTCTCCGCCTATCAGCTTTCCGGGGTTTCCAAGTATCGTTTACCACATAATTTTTCTCGCTGAATCGATGGTGACACTCCTGAATCACTTTGACTGATGACAAATTGATTTTTCGCGAGAAATAATGAATTTACGTGACACATAACACCACTCACATACACATTTTGGTGTATCATTATACCATTATTTGGTTGATTTGCAGGATAAGAGTGTTAGTTAATTTTCTCAAATATTATTGCCCAGTGTGTACCTCAAATTATCCACGTTGCTTAGCGAAAAATGAGAGGTGGTGCTAGTATTTTTGAAATTTATTAACTATATTTTTCGAAAAATCAATGGTTGCTGAGTCAAAATTAATCAGTAGTGTTACCATTCGATTCAACTTAAAAAAGTTCCATTCATGCAGCATGAGTTGGTGAGCGAATTTTCAAAGAATAATTTTAACCGATTTTTTGGGTGATTCTTATAGGAAATTTCACGCTGATTCCGAATATACCATATGTTCCTATGTTTAGGATGGTATTTCACACCGAAAACCCTCCAGTCATAGTCAGGTCGTCAATACCCTAAATAGGTAAGTAGATACTTGATTACCTTGAGACCTCGTTTTTGGCATTCGCACTATGACGCAATTTTCTCGCTTTATCTTTGCGCTAAAATTCAAAAAATATTCGTTGGAAAGCTCCTGAAGAATTTTTTCCTGTTGAGTACCCAGCTCAATAATAGTAGTTGGTGGTTTAGAAGCAAACGGATGCGTGAAAGAAAAGTCGAATTTCGTAAAATCCTCCAAATTTAAACTTTGGGCTAAGTTTGAGCCTTGAAAATAAACTGTTAAAGGTAGTTACTAGGATTTTATAATGGGAAACTCATTGTTCTTTCCAAAGGTATATTTATTTTAAATTCAACACTGTAAGTTAAAGGAGTTATGGCGGTTTTAGTGATGTAAGATCGAAGAAAAAAATCTTAAAAGTGAAAAAACTCACGAAAGCAAGGAGTTAAAATAAAAGAAGCTCTAAAGAACACTTCTTGTAGGAAATTACCTACCTGTAGGATCGATTCTGAAGTTTGTCCCGAATGAACTGTATAGACACCTGTAGACAACTGATTAATTGGAATTACTCTATATACTGTAATTTTACTTCAAATTATTTAAAATTAATTTTTTTTAAATCTGATTTCGCCCCTTGCCCTATGTATGGGGTAATAGTAACCTAATTATATTTTTCAATGGTCGTAGTTGATCGCGATAGAATTATCTTCTTTTAAAATAACTTCAAGTAAATCTCTCTAACCAGTTTCAAGATATTTCCAATTTATCAAATGTGTCATTCCGAATCAACTTTCATGTTGAATGTGCAATTTTGAAAAACCTTACTCTTGTGATTCAGAATCAAGTTACAAAATGTTATTTGAAGCCGTCAAAGTTCAAATAATATGTATCCCCAATTTCATCAAATTCCCTGCAGTAGATCCTTCGTGATAGTTGAACTTATTATAAACAATCAAACAATTGTTTTCTCTGGGCTTGAATCCGCCCCTGCGAAAAACACGTTTTTTGCATTCAGTCGCAGTCTTCTGCCTTCTAATCAGTACATTAAAACTAAAATCTACTACACCGTTGGAAAGCTAAGATCGAGTCCATGGCATTAGGTCTACTATCCCCGAAACGGAAATCACAAAACTGGGCTACAGCACACCATTCGCAACTAGCCTACAGTAGACCAGTTGCAACCTCACTTGTCTTGCAAGTGTTCTTCGCCTTGAAACACATTTGCAAGACAATCGCACTCGTTTTGCAAGTTACCTGCTGCTTGAAGCTCTTGCAACTGGCCTACATTGCAACTGGTCTACCTTCCCATAATGTAGGTCCCTGCGGAACCAAGGCAAGTGCAGTATACCAGCTGCAAACCAACTGTTGCATCTGGCCTACCAGAAGAGTAGGCCACTTTCAGTGTACCAGTTGCAAGATAATATGCAGGTAGACCAGTTCCAAACCAAGGGTTGCAACTGGCCTACTGGAGGTGTAGACCCGTTGCCAAGTTCCCCTAAGATCCAGAGAAAGTTTTTCCTGTTAAGTGCCCAGCTCAATAGTAGGTACCTACCTATCGGTTCAGAAGCAATATTGGACTTATTAGTAGACCTTTCAAGGGAAATATTCTGCCAAGTTCAAATGGCACAAAGTTTCCTCGCCTCCAAGAAAATTTGAAATCGAAAATAGAAATAGTGTAACTTCAAAACTCTTGATCGTGTTGATGTTTGTCAGTTTAGACAAACTGTCAACATGAACATATTGAACATGAAATACGAAAGAGGGTGTGCACATAGTTTTTTTTTCCTTCTCCAAAAATGATAGATCTTTCCGAAATGGTGCAACATGAAGGGTATCCTATTAGCATACAAGGGTCTTGAAGTTGATAATGATGACGTCACCGAACCCCCCGCCTGGGCCTCAGTGCCCAAATAATCCTGACTTCACGCGCCTCTTTCCAGCTCTTTTTTGGCTCAACCAGACGGAATTTTCAGTTGAAAAGTGGCTCACGCGGGTTTTCGAGAACGCTAAACCCGGATTTGAGGTCAAAAATGAGAATTTCCGACCATGCGCACACCAAAAGTTCATAACTCTTGATCGTATAGGTACATGTTTGTCAGTTGACAAGGTGTCAATATAATCGTGAACGAAATTTACGTTAGAGCATGCGTAGAGCGTACCGTTGATTCAATCATGTTGAAATTCATTTTGGGCCATCAAGGAGTCCTACCCGCATAATCCTTGAAAATATGGAGAATATCGGATAAAAACTCTGGAAGATATGGCTGTAACAAGGAAATGCGGACAGACAGACCGACAGCCAGACACGGAACCAAATTTGTTCAGGAAGCTCTGAAACGTAAAATGCGAGTGGAGATTTCAATTTTGGAGCACGCAAATGTTTTCGATTCTCAAAGTGAAAACAAAGCTCCCGCTACCTTCCGTAGACGCGGAAGCAAAAAAACATTACGGATATACGGGAATACGAATAAAACGGGAAAAATATGTTGTTTTGGGATAACTCAGCAGGTTCTTAGCCCACCACTAGCAATGGGGAATTCCGGTGTGTCGTAATTTTGCATTTTCGACTTCAAATTTGGATTCAGCACCCTTGAAAACTCTCAGTTCTAATTCTCAGCCCAAAATGTTTATTAGGTTGCCTGTAAAACGGGTGAGAATATCACGTGCGACGTCATCTGTAACTTTTTTACGGCACTCGGTTTCGCTCACTCTCAATCATCGGATACCCCACATTTAGCACCTTTTTGGAAAGCTCTCACTGGCATCTTTCAGTTTAACGAATACAATGGAACAGCTGGAACTACCCATTCCGACAGAGCGCTCTGATCACAGCCTTGAGCCCGAGGCCTATAACAATAAAGTTTCTTCAGTGGAGTTAATTTCCAAAAAATTGAATACCTAATCACACTCTTGAAGTCATTGCTATAGGTAGCTTAATTTTCTTCGAAAACTAGCTAATAACGATGCCCTCAAACCGATTTGCCATCAAACGATACCTGGCATACCCAGATTATGAGCAAAATGTTCTTAGCAGATCTGATCGGTCATTTGAAAATACGTCAATCCTAGCTATGAATTGCCCTAATCGCGTACCTAACGAGCAGATTTTTGCGTTCAATGCATAGGGACCTATACTATAACATGTACCTACCTAATTGTTTATATGTTTAATGATATTATGACATAATACTCATATGACGGCTCAGGTTGGCAGCAGGACGTGAAGACATTGATCCAAGCTCAGGACCTCCTCTGCGACGCCTGCACCGTCCTCAACTCGGCCTGGAAGAGGATGCTGGTCGCTCTCGTGGCCACAATCTTCTTCAGCTTAGTGCGCAGTGCTGTCACTCTCAGCGTCACCATCATGTGAGCTGGTTTTCGCTTATTATTTGCAATAATTAACCTTTGGAATCGAGCACGAAAAGAATAGCCTATAGTGTTTGAAGCCAAGTCACCAATCAATCTGTAACTGGTTAGGAACCCGAGTTACCAACTGGTTGAGTTATCAACTAGTACCTTCGTGTGTATAGGGCCTAACAGTAACATGTGATCGGGTAACAGTTAAATGGTCACAAATAACAACCTGATGGGAAATACCTACTGTGTGAAGTACGTACAATTCGAAACGGTGTAATGGTGGTAATCAAGGACCACCTACACGTTCAACACCATATTTTGAGAGAACTGAAAAAAGCTTGCATTAGGGTAGAACTATAACCTTATAGCACCTTATGGTTTGGTTGCTTTTGCAATACCTGAGGGAGAGACGAGAGAGCATACCTGGAAGGCGAAGCAAACCTGACGGAAAATACCTACTGTAATTTAAGTCACAACATCTATACCTAATATTATTTCATTTACTGACATCCCAACAACATCTCTCGATTTCCAGGAAAAATGGCATCGACCCGTGGTCCACTTATGAACTGAGTTACCTTTTGATTTACTGGTTTTGGAACCTCTTCGAAATCACTCACTACACCCAACAATGCGAATCTCAGGTAAATACGATAATCGTATAATTTATTGTATGTGTGATGGAGGTAATGTTTATAGATTAGGTTGAAAAACGCTGCAAACAGTACACACAACAGTTGCAGTTACACAACAGTACATTCTTTATTTTTATGTTTTCCAGTATACAGGGTTTCCCAGAAACAATGTATCAGTATTTTTCCCGGGCTCATTTCGCACTCTAAAAAACTAAAAATATCCCCTAAATCGATAATGACCTATGATCATCGATCCAGTATTTTGCCGACTTAGTTGGAGTTAGTTGGACAGAATTTTCGGAGTACTCAAAGGGGTCAAATTTTGAAAATTAGGGTACAAAAATCGACTTTTTGGGATTTTTTATGTGCACTAGGTAACATCTTAAAAATAGGAACACATAAATGGTATATTCGGAATCAGCGCTAAATTCCCTATAAAAGTCACCCACAAAATTGATTGCAATGATTCTTTGAAAATTCGCTCATCAACTCATGCTGCATGAATGGAACTGTTTTATTACTAATTCGGGTTCTACCCAAAATGTCATGAGAAAAACCGTCACTCGTAAATTCAACGACAAAAAAATGAAGTGCGCAAACACACTCGGAATGTGAACCAAACGCAAAAAATCGAGTTTTGTAGTCGTAGTAAACTACCAAGTACGATTCATGATTTTAATGTGTTTTATCTTGCTGAATGATGTAGTAATATTCATTTTTCGATTCATGCCTCAAAAGTTAAATTTTTTCAAAAAATTTATGAAATTTCCCAAATATTTTGTTTCTCAAATAAAAAAATTTACAGCGCTCTGTTATCCAGCGTGAAAACACATATTAAATATAAAAAACACTTGGTAGTATACTAAAACTTCATTAACTCGTTTTTTTTTTGCGTTTGGTGCACTAGGGGTGCATTCAAAATCTCGAACTCACGAACTTTCGAACCTAACTCAAACTCGAACTGCTTATTCCAAAATATTCAAACTCAAACCCACACTCGAACCCGAACTTTCAATAAAAGTTCGCGAACTTTATTTACCTAAGATGTTTGAGTAAGGTTTCGACGTTATTTCAAGAAATGTTTCGAACAAGCCCGATTGAAATGAAACCAACGATCATTGTAAAATATTGAAATAAATGAAACCCATCCGAAATAATTCAAGCCCGATAATTGAACCCATCCTACTGTTTCGTTCTTTCAAGAACATTGGTTGAGGTAACTACGGAACATTCCTGAAACATACTTCTAATACCGACTGCCATGGACCTAATACTGGTATCCCTTCTGGGACACTAGGGGTCCATGCCCGCTGCAAACACTCGATTCTCATGATAATGTACTTATAGGTTGTAGGTAGGTACATGTACATACCTTGAATTCTACAGAATGGGGTGGGAGGAGTGAGTGAGTAGGTAGTTTTCTAGAATTCCCCACCACACAATTTTTGCTTCCTTAACTACCGAAGATGGGAAGCTAGTAAGCTACGTAGTTGTGCAAAAAATTTGAAACATTTTTGTCCTTCAAAATGAAACATTTCCAAAGCTTTCAGAGCCTACAACTCCACACATCAGATCATAGAAGATGGGATACTAATTGCAAGCAAGCACAGAAAGAAGGAAGGAAATTTCTATTTTAAGCCTTTCATATAGCAACGATTGGCTGCACGTGAAAAGCATGTTTGAAAAAACTCTTGCAGAAATTCGTGACATAAAATAGTGTCATATTTTTGTAAAATAAAATACTCTCGTTTTTTGCAAGTAGGCGCGGGGGAAAGCGCGTTCCACGCTAAAGACATCTAATTTTAGCCCCCAGTATATTATCTTATGAAAATATCTAATTTCAAGTACCTACTACAAATTTATGATCTAATAGGTAACGTATCTAGAAATATGGGTAACCTTTAATATCTAGAAATTAAATGCTTTAATTTTGCAACAACCTCATAATATTATACAATATAATGTTATTCCACGGAATTTTCTTATTTCAGGTTCAAGATTTCAATTCAACTCTATACTGCTTTGCCATGTCAAGCTCTCTGATGAGAAATGCGGAACCAGACGTAAGTACCAGATTCTTAAGTAGATACCTTCCTACTTCTATCACTTCCTACTTCCATCAGATGTATTCTGGGGGACCTAAAACACTGCATTACTTTACATACCTAATTGAAAAGCTGCAGAGGCAATAATATTCCTGTTGATTCTCATTATAGACGGAGTATACTGACCCTCATAACTCAACTGTTGTGCGGTAATACGAGTAGTATAAGCTTCTTGTTCTAAGGGAGAGCTTCCATTGAGCGTTCCAACACAAGTGATACGACTCACCAAGTAGTTCAAGTCCGGCTCCAAAAAAGTCAAGGGCGGCTTTAGGGTGCATTCCCTGAGGCTGGGACTCTCTACTTTATCTCAAGGAGGAAGCATAGAAGATGGGATCTGCACTCCACCGCTGCATTTCAAAACATTCCTTAAAACCAGCAAATTTGGAGCGTTCATCCCAAGTTCTGGAAATTGTTATTTGGTTCAGAATGAATGTGAGGCTTCTGTTAGACATGGCCATAGAGCTCTCCCTTCCTGGGTAAATGTCTCACTTTTACCTACGGAGACCTGACAATGGTGGAATCAATTGTGACACATTGTTACTTGGAATCACTGCTAAATAAGAACCGTTTAATTTTTACCTAGGTTACTATTCCTAGGCATGCTTTTCCTCTCCTGAAAAAAAGGTTTCCTACTCTTAATAAACCCAATCCACATCCCACCCACACCACATCAGCGGCTTCAAAGCCGCCCCTGGTCCAAGTCCACATGAGAGGTGGCTGAACGGTAGAGGGAAGGTAGGCACAGCCTAGCCTGTAATCTAGGCCAATTATTGCAAGTTTGCCCAATTCAGAAGTTTGGATTGAAATATTGCCAGGTTCCAAGGAGTTTTTCTTAAAATATGTAACTCATATTACGTACATCATAAATTCTAGGGTCAGCAACTCAGCAACATAAAATAGATTGAGAGAAAGTTGCATGAAATTAATGAGCAATTTCGATACAGAGAAACTTTTCAATTCATTCATTCACTCGTAGGTATTAATTGTTTCATATTCATTCACCAGTAAGTTCCACCTACTATAGTTTTGGAAACCAAGTTTTGTATTTGAGAACTGTACAATAATGGGCAAGACTGACAGGCAGACGAACACGGAACACGACGAAACACTTCTCTTACGTGGTGGAACGTATAACGTAATAAATTAGAGATTAGATTATTGATTTTTGGAGCCGAATGGGCCTATAAGGTGTCAATGGAGGCGTCCGCTATTCAACTTAAAAGGGAGTTCTGAGACATGTGGAAGGAACATAATAATAACCGTGTGAGACTTACCTGTTCGTAGTGTACTGGATTTCTTCTACTTAATCGAATTTGATAAAAGGATGCTTGGATTCGCACTAAGCGTACAATGTTATATAATCTAATCCGAACCTTGAAGGTGAGGTCCGGATTTGTGTTGAGAGGAACAAGAAATGGCTGAAGGGTTGAAGAAGAAAACGATAAAGGAAGGTCTACTCGGGTATCCTAAGATCTGGGACTTATAATGTACTATTAGGGTATACCAAAAATTTAATAAAATTCAAATTGTTCTCAAAAATTGATCATTTTGTACCCAAATTCTCAGTTGATGTTACTTTAAAGATATGAGTAGGTGACGATGCAAAAGAGCCTCACTAAAATTGATTTCAGGGGGATTTCGTAAGTGGTGCAAAGTCACCTAAACCCCCTGGGAACATTGCACCACTTCTTGATTAAAAAAATTAGCATATGAAAAGCATCATACTTTTTTTCAAGGACTGGCACTGTGTTTGTCAGATTAAATGAAGAACTCATATACACCACTATCATATTTTTCTACGTTGGTTAAGAGAATGAAAATTCATGTTTTCCAAGAAAATAGAGAAAAGTGGTGCAGAGTCACCTACTTTTACGGTACTATTAAAGTGTCACTCCAACTTCATTTTATTTTTTATTAGCCTGGAGTTTTTGATGTATGATTTTTCTCATTTTTTTAATAACTACCTCTGATTTTTCTAACAAATACCTTCTCATTCCCTCCTCACAGTTCATTGATACTTTGATGATTCAACTTGGAAGGAAGAGGAAGGTTGTGTTCACGGCTCATGGACTCTTTCCAATCAACCACACGTTGGTGCACTCGGTGAGTAGTTTTCTATAGTAATTTGTTTAACGTGGATCGTAGGTGGGAGAATGGGAACCACAATCTTGATTAAAATACATACTTAATAATACGCTGAAGTGATGTTTTATTTTCATGATATTCTGTATTGAAATGTTCAGTGGAGGGAGAATATTAAATAAGGCGGACACTCTCACCAGCAATTTCTGAACAATACAGTCGAACCTGGTTACAGTGAACCTCTATATAGGGAAGAATTTATTTGGCTCTTCCCTTGGAGGGGAAAGACCCTGGATATAAGAAATGTTTTGACCTCTGTACAAGAAAAGGTTTTTCGTCGCGTTCTCTTGCATTTACCTCTGTACATATACCTATATATCTAGAAGGAAAGTGCTCGAAAGTTTACTTACCCCCAGCTGTTCCCATTCCTGAAATCCATCTACTTATCGTTCTATACTCGTTCGTATATTGCTGAATTGTAATGCTTTATATTGCCAAATTCACTCAAACTCGTATAATTTTTTATTGCAAAAATGTTATTAGCTGGTAATTGGCCTAGGTATCTCTACTCCATCACTTTAAAATGGAGAAATCACTACCGTTGATGCCTCTTTACTAGAAATCAGATGAGAAGGGAGCAGGGATGGACAATGGACAGTTCTTCTGATCGATCACTAGCAACCTCAGAACCAACTTTACATCTCTTGTGCCTATCAAGGTTTCAACTAATTCTATAATGCCTTCCTTTTTCCAGGTCCTGGCTGGCGTTTTCACGACCGTCATAATAATTTTACAAACGGACAACTAAATTGACAAATCTCTGTAGCCACGACAATTTCGTTCAAATTTCCAGTTTTCAATGGTGGAAAGAACGTCTGTATAACTTCCTCAATTTTACAACATGGGCTTATAGAATCAGTTAGTGAAAATTTAACCGATATTGATCGAGTATCCAGTCCCGGAGTTATCCTGATGACAACATACTCTAAATTTTCGAATGCGAGATTTATAGAAAATCGTCTTGACATCAGCCCTTAACTACCTTCCAAATTTGAGCGAAATCGGTCCATTAGAAACTGATAAATAGTTGTTTTAGGAAATTCTCGTTTGCGCATGCACATACGCTACCCACTCAATGAAGGCCAGTCGGCTAACCGCAAAATCCAAGAGAATTCGAACAAAATCAGACCATAACTTCATATAGTTATGCCTGGGATAAGGAATTGACCACAGACATACAGGGAACCAAAATTGTTCAGAACGCTTTGAAACGTAAAAAGTTAAATTCATGTAGCATGAGTTGATGAGCGAATTTTCCAAGAATTATTTTAACCCATTTTGTGGGTGATTCTTAGGAAATGTTGATCCGATTCCAAATATTCCATAATATTTTCCTGTGTTTAAGATGGTAATTTACACCAAAACCTCAAAAAACACGTTTTTGGACCCTTTATTTTCACAATTTGAACCGTCGGAGCACTCCATAACTTCTGGCTAACGAACTCATCCTTTATCTAGTTTATATTGACATTTAAGAATTTGGTTGATTTTGTATATAAATTCCAGGGTCAAATGTCGTCTGTAGTGAGGAAACAATTTGATTTTGTATTGAGAAATGCCTGAAACAGACTTGCAACTTATACATTTCAGAAATGCAGATGATCTATTCTTTAGTGTAAATGAAAAGGAGGGGGGGGGGGGGGGGGGGGGTGTTTAAAGCTCAAAGTCCTCAAGTCATCAACAGAATTTAATAAGCGAAAACTAACAAAAATCACAGGTGAAATCCGTATTATAAGACACAATAAATTCAATCATACTCGAAATGAAATTTTACAAGGTTAAATTCAATAATACAATAATGATAAATTTTAATGTAAACAACCCTATTGAAATCAATCATAATAACAATAATAAACTTGAACAGTGCTTCATAGTTCATCTTTTTAACTTCGTAGTTTCATAATAGTTTTCAATAAAATATCTTATCTATCTTCTATCCTAATTTTATCCTAAGTTTCATACTTACCTACTTAATTTAATGGGATCAATTTTATGTAAGTACCTAACTTATGTTTAATGGGATTCACAATCAAGACCTTGGGAGGCCTTAGATTAATCGGGTTTGTACCGATTTTGATGTCATTTACTCACGAAAATAAAATATTAAATCGTTTGTAGGATCTTTTTAAAAAGTGCTTTGTAAAAAGACATCAATCTAAAGGTTGTACTAGTTCATTTAACATAAATTATTGAAAAATCCATAAGTTGCACAGTGTCATCGAAGAGCATGGAAATGACTGGAGTCTAATAATTTATTCAAATATCACTAAAATACTTGATAATAGTGTGTGAAGTGACATTCTATTAATCTATATATTTTCGAGAATATGAACATTTTAATTTTATAATTTAGGGGCCAAGGGAGTAAGGCCAGAAGTCCTCAAAAATGCCGGAATCACTGCTACCGAATAGTTCATAGGAACTCCTATATTTATGGTTTAAAAGACCCCCCTCCTCCTTCAACTAAACCTTTTATAGCGTTAAACCCAATCCCATTTCCTTTTTTTTTTAAGGATTGTGAACCGGTTGCGGAGCATTCTCCCTATTTTATCATTCTCTATAGGAATGGAGGTGCCTTTATGCCAGTTTGACGTTCAATGGAGGACATGAAAAATGCAAAGTTACGCCCCCTGGAGAATTGAATAACAAGAAGAATGCCACAAACCGCATTTAAACCGGCCATGAATTGGCTGAGAAAAATGGGAAAATTGAATCAAATTACTCTCTTGGTCCCTTAACACGTTGACTGCCACCGTGACCCAAAATGGGTCACAAGAAGTGCACGGAAGAAGCGATGAGCGGTTCAGGAAACTAGCTCGGGAGTCTTGAATATCCACCTTGAGGAGGTTAGCAACTGTTTGCCGTGCTTAGCAATGTAATTTTATCTTTTGCATGGAACCAGTGTTGCCAACCATACGAAAATTTGTACGGATTTTGAATCAAATTGATATTCTTATTGATGATAAAGATAATATTAGGCGAAAAATCTTAGTTAGAATGGTGATTTTTTGTTTAGTGTTCTCATGGTTATAAGTGACAGTAGTGTGGCTCATACTGGTTCGCATGGCCCGGGAATTGGAAAATCTCTAAGCAGGCCATTGTGACCCAATTTAGGTCAAACGTGAAATGTTGGAAAATACCTATTTTGAAAATTTCACTTTCATACTTGAATCATTGAAAGAAAATAGTTTTGAAGCTTTTCATAGAAAGGCCTGACGGGAAACCCAAGCGATTTTAGATGTGGCAGTCAACGTTAGCACAGAAATTTTCCTCGAGTGAAGGATACAAAAATTGCACCATAATATAGTACTAACACGAAAATGTTGGAGGTATTTGTACATCCAATATGCCCGTAATTTGAATGAGTTTCAAAAAATAATGAAATATATAGAATAAATTGATTCGTTTGAGAAGCTAACTTCATTATTTTCCTATTTCTTCTATATTTGTCATTCAGGTACCGCTTAACTTTAAGGTAATGGTCGTTGACTTTCGGAATTCGCAACATACTGTATATTATGCAGTTTCCTGCGCCAGGATGCGATTTGATTAGGTATTCTTTGTTGATTTAGGAACGCAAACAATATAATGTGAATTGAGTCCCCAAATGGCACCAGTAAATAATAATACCAAATAAGTATTTGGCAATCGTTTTCTCTTACATAATAAGTATAACAAGTAACATTTGGCATGAATCTTCGATCAAGTAGGTACCTAGAATGGAGTTCATTTCAATATATCAACGACATGATCGCAACGGAATTTAAACCCCATCATTTCCAAGGGCTCTTGCCAATTATCTTATTTCTAATATTTTCACAAACGTTTATACACTCTAGATTATTATTATTATTATAAACGAAAAATTTAAACAAAGGAAAAAATCCATAAGTTGCGTTTTTTGTCATAAAGCATAAATTTTTATGTTATGAAAAAGTGTTCAGGTAGAACATAAAATCCCAAATACCCAAGTTGGGAAGAGATAAAATTTGGAAATTTCGAGAAATGTTTCCTTTACATAGTACAGTCATTTAACAATAAATTCAAAGGGGGCATGGCAACTCTTCGACCGGCAACTCTTCAAAGTTGGTTTTGAAACTCTACGACAAGACGAGTGTTCGACACTGCGATTCTTCGACAAGTCGGGACAGTTTCTCTTTAGCCTCGCAGACTCTTCAATATTTTGGGCTTGTGGCTAGAATCAATTGACGTTTGAATAGCGATTCTGTATACCTAAATTGGACAATGAACTGCTATATTTTTATAATTTTCGTACATAGGTAAAGGCAATAAATCTGGGTTGTCTCTATCGATTCTAAAAAATCTCGAACTACTTTTTTTTACATTCTGAGAAAACACATTTTCACCCCTTAAACATTACTGACAACGCCGAGCTTCATCGTCAAGTAATAAGTAAACGAAACTCGTAACCAATTAATTCAACATCAGTCATATTATAACACTTACTATAACATTCCTACCTACTTCCCGCCACAAATTGGTCAGCCCCTACAAGGATCGGGCGTCCAGTAACCTCCATAATATTCATTCCATTGTCGCCTTCAACAACAGAGGCTTTTAAAATGGTCAGTCGCACAGTGGTCCAGGATCGTCAAAAAGCGCTTAAAACATGGATTTTTCATAGGTATATTTTATCCATGGTTGCTGGCTGTAAATACCTATGTGTTTTTTACCTTCTGGGGATATTATCTCCAGAATTTCAGGATTCTAACTTCGCCCGCAAGCCCGTAAGCAATGGTTGGGATAGGAGGAATAGAGAATTTTCGATACCAAAAACTGAAGGGACCCTCTTTCAGTGTCTCCATTTGAATCAACGTTCACAAACATGTAAATTTTGGAGAAAAAATACGTCAAAATAAAAAAAAAATAAAGAAAGAAAGTTCACATTTAAACCAATATGAACTTTGATTTGTCCTACAACTTTTGTGCCTCTTTGATTAAAAGCTTAGACTTTTTGTTAACATCTATAGAGAGATTTCCGACCACAAGTAGCTGCTACCATCCGCTCCTTTTAATGATAGGGTCATTCCACCTTAAAAACTTAGGTTGTGAAAAACCTAGGTGTCCTAGGTTTTACATTCCAATTAATGAATGAATGAGTGTTTTTTTTCTTTTCAGATGTTGTTCCTACAAAACTTTTTTTCTTTAATCCCCAACTTGAAAATTCGGGCGAATCTAAGGACGTAGACCCGTCCAACTCATCAAGTGTAATTTCATTTTATTTTATTTATCTATTTTTAAGCGGTATTTGTTATTTTTAATCTTAGCGAATTAAGTAAATAATTTTCTAAATTTTGACAAGACTGTTTTTTTCTATATTACCTCTGATCTTTGGACTTGTGAATGTGATGAAGTTCAGGTTTCCAGCTCCAATAAACCGAGAAGTATTGAAATATCCTGGACCACTGTGAGTCGTCTCAGAAGCTTGGGTCGCAAGGATAAGAGGCTGTCGAAGAGTTGCAATGTTTAAGAGTTACAAGCGTTTTCAGATTGTCGAAGGATTGCAAGACGAGGGCACTTGCAACTCTTCGAAAAGTCGAAGAGTCGCTGGAAAAGTGCTGTCGGAAGAGTTGCAACCTTTGCTGAGAAACTCTTTGACACAACACGTCGAAGAGTTGCCCCCAACGGATTCATACATACCTGCACACGCAGTATCTTTACCGTTGTCAATTTCAATATAATTGGGCAACGACTTTCCAAAAATGTATTATCAAAATTGGGAAGAAATGAAAATGGAATGAATGATTATTTGATGTTGAATAATCTTGTTGTGTTTTTCCAAAGTTTATCACAATCCATAGATTAGCAAAGAATTTAAATTGACAGCCAAGGTGGTAGGTATTTTTTATTGTGGTTCTTAAATTGGGAACAAAACTATCTGACCAATCAATCAAGACCAATCTGACCAATCAACCAAGACCAATCTGACCAATCAATCAAGACCAATCTTACCAATCAATCAAGACCAATCTTACCAATCAACCAAGACCAATCTTACCAATCAATCAAGACCAATCTGACCAATCAATCAAGACTAATCCGACCAACCAATCAAGACCAATCAACAAAGACCAATCAATCAAGACCTGTCTGACCAACCAATCAAGACCTGTCTGACCAACCAATCAAGACCAATCTGACCAATCAACCAAGATCAATCTAACCAATCAATCAAGACCTGTCTGACCAATCAACCAAGACCAATCTCCCAAGTATGAACTCAATGATATTGGAATCCTTGATGAAAGCAATCTCGAAGTACTTAGGAATTAATACGAGTAAATAATGTACCTTAACAGTTTTCCTCCTATACATTCTATTAATACAGATTTCCAAATCGTACGGATCGGTACTTTTTAAACAATATAAGCCATAGGTGATACAATTTTTCGACGTTATCTTCATTTATTGTTTTTCCAATATACAAATTAACTGACTAGAATAAATTAATACATCATCAAGGAAGCAACTGATGGCAACTGATTTTACTCACTGGTACATCCCAGATTCCACGTACATATGTGCGTACCTGTGATGTACGATTTCCAAATATTATTTAGTGAGTAGAACATAGGTGTTATCGGTATCACCTACCATAATAAGAATGAAATCATGATAATTATTAACCATCGGCAACAATAGTTGATGCTCATAATTTTCTCTCATTGCTAACCGTCAGGGCGAGGTCTTTCAAAAAATGAACCCTCTATTTTTATGTCGCTCTGAACACGAACAAAATTACTAATGTTTCAACTAAGTAGGTTACCCACCACTAAGTATTTGAATTAGGTAAATTTTCTCGATTCAAGATCACATTATTACGGCTAGCAGAACAAAATTAACTGACGTTCCAGCAAGACATTATTAGGGAAATTTATAAAACTTAGGTATTAAAAAAGTTGTATAAGTATAAAAAATTGTGATTAATTAGGTATGTACTTAGGTGCTTACCTAGTTGTAGCATATTCAAGTAACCTAAAATTACCTGAACTACCTACTTATTCAGGTGTCTAAGCAGGTACCTACTAACCAAAAATCTGTTTTTGAATGAAACTATACAATTTCAATTCATCACATTACCTACTTAATATTCTCCCTCTTTTCAAGAGTAAAGGTTTAAACAATTTTCAAAATTGTGAATAAAACTTACGTTTTCTCGAAGTGATCCTTCGATTTTGAAAATTGACGGACACCAGAACAACTGAATCCGTTAGTAAGAGCCTCTAACAAATGTAGAAAACACTCGATTTTGCTTACAGAATGCCGCACGGATGAATTTGACTCAAATTATTTGTCGTCAAATTCGCGCGATTTGAGGGTTCTGATTTGCTCAGTCTCCGTTTTTGACAGTTTTCAACTGGGTGGCTTTCTCGTTTTGGCGGGCCATTCGGTCTTTATGCCCTTCCTTACTGTTTGGTATGCTGTAGAAGATGTATATCAGGGCTCCTGGAAGGCGAAGAAGGTTAGATCAAAACTAAAGCTATGATTGGAATCACTCATATCACTTACGAAAATCCTATAATCCTTATTGATATTCCTATAATACTAACAGAATCGGTTGGTAGAATGGTCAAAGGAAAGCATTTGAAGTAGGTACTTGAAGACCTTAAAATAATCAAAAGTGATAGCTCTGGTATGTCTGTGAATTTTCATCTTTTTAGGACGTCCCTTTCGTTTTCGATCTGGGTCGGAGGACCACAACACTCAACTAAGACAAAAAGAACCACGCACAAATCCGTTTCAGATCACTCTGAATCCAAAAGAGAAGAGAGAGATTCCATAGGTGAATGTCTGTGTTTTTGTGGATGTGTGTGTGTGTGTGTGTGGGCATGACGATGGGTGAATGTGTCACAAAATCTTGTGTGCGCTCCCCAGGGCTTAGTTTTCAAGCATTTTCGTGTTTTTTTTGTTTTTTTTTAGGTCGAATCGGAAAACTGTCTAGTTGTGCACTAATTCGCCGGATTTTCGAAATTTTCATTTTGCGAGGGAGGGGAGGAGGGGAGATTGATGCCCAAAAACATGCGTTTTTTGAAAAAATCTTGTGTGCGCTCCCTGGGGCCTAATTCTTAACCGCTTGCCTTTTTTCTGTTCGACTTAGGAATCTGTTTAATTGCGCAGTACGCCACCAGAATTTCGAAATTTGCATTTAGAGGGGAGAGTGGGGGGGGGGGGGTTTGATGACGTAGAAACATCCTTCTTTATTAAACTGAATCTTTTGTGCGCTCTCCAGCGACTTAATCCTTAATCGATATGCTTGTTTTTCCCGTTTTGAACTCAGACATTCCCGACGCAACGATGGGCTGGCACCACAAAGTGCCGCCACTCGGATTTTTGTGTTGGGTTCCGCTGATTATAGATTTTGGAACACTGTTCAGTTTCGGAACCTATCTCGACGCCACCATGGACTGGCACCACGGTGCCAGACAGGCACCACAGGGTGGCGCCACACGAATACGTGTGTTGAGTATCGTTGATCATGGATTTTGGATTGATGTTGTCTCGAGACAATTTTCCATCTAAAGTGACGTCCCCTGAAATGCATGATGCATTACTAAACTACCTATGCGCCTATTTGCTGTATTCTTTTAAAGATTTGATTCCCTTTCATAACATTACTTTCATCGTTGATTGATCCCCTTCCACTTTGTTTATAAGAACTGTTCTTTCGGATCCTGGTAGGCAGTTTTACTTTCCTCAGCCCACCTGAAGTGTGAAACGTGTGAAGTATTTTATTGGATAAAGAATACCTTCGTTTTTAACTATCTAATTTTAATAAATTCGTACAGAAACAATTTCATTCGATACGGATAATATCGAATGAAATTCGATATGATATTATGATACATCATTGATAAATTATTGACATAATTATGATATCATGATACCATATTCGACATGATATTCGGACGATATTATGGCCCGAGATTTCGGTATGATAAACATCGATAATCTGTGCAAGGTAATATACCGATAATCTATATTTCACGTCGATATATCGGAAGTTAAATCACGCAAAAAACAACTCTACAAAATCTATAGGACGACTATGTCAGCACATATTGTCACCATCTATCTTTCTCTTCGTGTATAATAAATATCGTATTTGCCTCACTTTTAGAGAAAAAAATGTATATACAGGGTGA
>JAEMON010000005.1:5934672-5953681 GCA_030264115.1 Lygus lineolaris
TTTCCCCTACCTATTTGGTACCTAATGCCTGCGTTGTCCGAATATTTCCAACCAAAAATCCTATTTTTACTGGTATTAATAGTGATAAGATTATTGTATGATTATTGATATGTTCGTTGTTGCAGATAGATACCCACCTATTAACAAGGTATTTCTATATTTTGTATCCTACTAGGTTTCACATTTTGTTTGAAAAAAAAAAAAAAAAAAAAAAAAAAAAATGGAATTAACACTAAAATTATCTAGAGTAAGCTAAGTGTATTATATTCTTCGATTTCTATTTTTGCGACCCAAGTCCTACTCATAAGTTTGTGGAAGAGAAAAGTGAGTGCGGGTTGGTAGACTTACCTCAGTAGCAAAACGCAAAGAGCGACGATAGAGTAGGCCAACAAAGTTCCGATCGACATCATGTTGACGAGCTGTTCAAGCTCGAACAAAGCCGCCATGATTCCTGTTTAATCGAAAACAAAAAATGTCTTATTAGAATATCACTACGAAATGGGATAGGTAATTCACTACACATAGCCCTAACACTAGCTAATTTTCACATACTCCCATGGAGTATATAATGCAGGTGGGTACCTCTAACCATCAGATTCCTATAGTATATACCCCTCTTTTTAAAAGAATATCATGTCCAATAAATTGGCAGAACTAGGTGCGTGAGGGCGCATAATATAAATCAAAATAGGAGTAGGTATGAGGGTACCGTGGGAGGGGGGTAGAGACAGAGAGAGAGAGAGAGAGAGCTTTTTATTTCAACTAAATTTAGTTTTCCTCAGTCAAATTCAGTTTTTTTCCAACCAAATTTAGTTTTTCACCAATCAAATTTAGTTTTT
The DNA here is from genome assembly GCA_030264115.1 of Lygus lineolaris. NCBI lineage: Eukaryota > Metazoa > Arthropoda > Insecta > Hemiptera > Miridae > Lygus > Lygus lineolaris. Next base: position 5,935,512 of record JAEMON010000005.1, read on the forward strand.
CCTAATAAAATTCGGTACTTGAGTATTAAACGGAGGCCACCTAACCTCCCCTCCCCTGGAGGGGATTCTGCGAGTAGACACAATATATTATGACTCATTTGATAACGCTCGACTCAGAACAATACTAGAATTATAGTTCTACATCTATAACAATTTAACCTTCTATAAGTGCCGCGGCGCGTTTCGTAATGGTGGCCTCCGTTTAATACTCAAGTACCTAAAATTCAAGTTAGATCATAATTTGATTGGGAAAAAACTAAATGTGATTGAAAACAAAAATTTTTGTTGAGAAAAAATCAAATATGACTGGGAAACAACTAAATTTGGTTATGCTTTACTTTATTTGGAAATGCTGCACCTAAGATAATGGTAGGTATCATAGCAAGATCCCTTGCTGACTTCATATAAATCACTCTCCACTTTTTTTGGACGATACGAAACCACCTTTTAGATTCGTGCTATTGTAGGTATATTTCTCAAAAATTACCTGTGCATTTCTTCCAAATTACGAACATCATCAGGCCACCTAGGTAGGTAAGTAGGTAGGCAGAAAGATATACTTAGTCCAAATGATGATGTCCTAAATTTGGAAGAAGAGTAGTGCACAGATATTTGTTCAAAAATACAAACAAATACGTAATGGGTAGGTAATCTAACAGGCAATTTGTATATAGGTACCCCCCCCCCCCCCCCCCCAAAAAAAAAGGAAATAAATAAAAGCAACAAGCTTTTGATGTACACTTAGTAGGTAGTTCGTCTTTATCAAATTCACTAAACGAAACCTGCACTAGAACAAATTATTCCGATAAAGGTATTTTTTAATAACAAAACATTCAAAAACTACGTGGAAATGATAATTTATTATGAACCTGCTAAACCACCGGCAAAGACGGTGGCATTTAACGGCGTTCCCGTTCTAACATGGACTAGAGAGAGAACATGCATCAAAACTCCATCAGAGCTCATGCTGTACAAAAGCCGTGGAGCAGGAAGCAGGCAACCCATAGCGCTGTGAATAACCGTAACCGTTAACAGACATGCAAAAGGAATAAAGAAGTTCAACATTCACATGCGTAAGAGATAACGAAAGCCAATCGTGACCGTGTAGATTGAAGAATTTATTGTGTGAAAGTGCTGTAAAGAACGGTGGGTAAGTTCAAAGTGGGGAAACGGTAAGTACTTATTATTAAAGGTATGAGTACCTGAATACAACAAAACTACACTATAAAAGAATTAACGGATCACCGGGAAGAAATGCCCTATCACCATTAAACTTGTGGACGTTCAGAAATTCTTTGAGTTGAGGTAGATACAAATCATAGATACCTACTCAGCTACTCTTAATAGGTGCCTGTACTTGAATAACTTTAACGAATTCACACTCGTGAAAATCAGACCAATCTAGGACACCATAGGAAATAAAAGTTTGAAACTGTAAACTTTAAAACGCTGCAAATTATTACACAACGGCTTATTATTTTCTGTATAGATCGCCCATCTACAAAGATCCTATTGACATAAAATACCACCTACCGCGAGGTTCACAATCATCTCTTGGCGACAATGAGTGGGTACCTTCTTGTAATTGTTATTATCGGAGAGTTGTATGATTCATTCAATGAAATTCAGTAACTAAGGAAGCTTCTGAAAGTAAACAACAAACTTGGTTCGGTCGAATCGAAAGAAAATTGCATTTGAACGGCTGATATTTGAACGGAGATTTTGCCTACTCGGGAAGAATTGCGATTCACACTCGTGTTTCTGCTCATTCGACGCTAAAAATGGTGTTCTATTTTAAATCGATGAAAAAATATACCTTCCTATTTGAAATTGAAACGAGCTAGGGTATTTTGAAAATTTCATCCCCTATTTTCTAACCCCCTAGAGAAGAGTGACGGTAACGCCTATCTTCGTGGCACAACTTGACCAACCTTGTATACCAAATTTCATTAATTTTGGTCCATGGTAACTGAGGAAAGTGCCGCGTACGGCGGACGGACGGATTTTTTTTTAATTTGTTTTATGGATTCTACGTATCTTGAAACGTAAAACCTCAAATTTTGAGGGGGGTTGAATTTTTTTATTTTCGTGCTCGATTCCAAAGGTTCATTATTGAAAATAATAAACCAAAATTAGGTAGGTAGAGACGGGTACCACCACCAACCCACCTACAATTTAACCTCGTGATGAAACTTTTGTTATGACTACCTACTACCTACCTACTTGCTTAATCAGATTCCAAAGAACATGAAGACGATTCACGAATCTTTTCAGAATTTTTGCTCAACTGGTTATGCTCTTGGTTTTGCTGTAGGAAATGTAATGGCATGTAATACTCTATACAACCCAGCCATGGTGGTAAATTAAGTGGGTACCTAAGTACCTATTATCTACGATTTTTACAAGACTTTGCATCCATCAATAACGTTTGATTTCACTGAATTTTTGCAGACGGAGCTTTACAACGGCCTAAATTATATTTCTTTGAAGTTAGTCCGCTAGACGTTGTAATGATCGACCCACTCTACTTTACCGTGAAGTCATATATCGATAATAGGGTCAGAATATTAAGCAACACACATTTACACACACACAGAAGACAACACAAGCTTTACCGCCGAGCTTTACCATATTCGGAAAACTTCCGAAAGCTCGGTGGTAAAGCTGTGTTGTGTTCTGACCATATTCCCGATATACGACGTCCGCTAGGTACACGGACACGTCTTCGGCCATTGTTTTCGAAAAAGTTTAATGATTATCCTCGAAACAATAATTTCTGAACGGTTATCCGCAAAAAAAAAAAATGTGAGGACATTTTTTCGGAGGTGGTCCATTAGGTAATTCTTTGCACGAGTCTACATACACTAGTCTACATTTTCGACCGATGCTGAAGTTCTAATAATGGAACATTAAAGTAGAGAAATCACGATCAGAGTTTTGATGTATGTAGGTACCATAAGGATTCTCTATTCTCTTGATTCGATCTTTAATAAATTGGAGTTTTCAATCAATACACTGATGTAACCTTGTCAATAGATATCAAAAGTGTGTCTGGAATAAGTACACTAGATTTTTACCTCGTCATACCCAAACAGATTCTAAAGTGGTGTGAATAGTTTCAGCTGCCTTGCAGCAAAACTACACGTTGATGAGGTAGATGGGTACCTACACCAATCGATGTCACTCAAAGGCAAGTCATGATCATTAAATCATTGATCATGCATCATTTGCATCAAATCCTTAGCATTAAAAATATTATGGTTATATCTTCTCCATTATTAATTATATCTTCTCCATAATTAATTGGAGCCATTGAGGCATTTCGATAGTAAAAGTGTAAAGCCGGGTTCACATTAAGCAGGAACGACGTAATCTCGTGCGCTGATGCGTTAGGCCGTAAATGCGTAATTGGATCTGATTGGCTAATTGGCTGTTCGCCATCTTAACGCATTTGCGGACGAACGAGTTTTGAACCTGACTATACCCGATTCAAAAATCTGAATATTTTAGGGGTTCACGCATTTGCGGATCTGCGTATTGGATTATGCGCAGCCAGTCGCGTAGTAACGGGGGCAGGCGGGGGGCGGTCCGCCCCAGGTACCACCAGGCCTAGCTACGCCACTTCAGTTGAAGCTCCATGTGAACGGTTGACGGCGTTGAGGTTTCACGGTTATGCGGTTTCTTACCTGATTGGCAAATCATTAGCGCATCAGCACACGAGATTACGTCGTTGCGCCTTAATGTGAACCCGCCTTAAGACCTCGTAAGTCGGATTTTGGCGATTTTATGATTTTCAGTGGAATAGGTAGTTTTTTAGGACTTGATCCTCCAGGCGAAGCCGTTTTCCCCGCCTTTGTCTCTTCTTTGTGGCCGTGTGTAGAAACTTTAAGTCGAAACCTGCCAAGGGTACACCCAACAGCTACAGCAACATCTTGTAAGTAGGGAGGGGCTAAACTGTTATTTTTTAATAACAGGTTCCAATAATAAGTTACCAGATAGCAGGCTGGGGGACAAAAATCGATGAAACCATGACATAATTTCATTGTGTATGAGAAGGTTTTTTTTCGTCTCCTGTGAAATTAGAAAGTTTTGTACTTACGAGGTCTTAAACTTTTACTATCGAATTTGAGCCTCTGAAGCTTTTTTTGAAATAATGAAGTTTACTGTGGACTACAACAACTGCTATGAGGCTGTAGGCAATACCTACTATACGCAAAGATATATTTTTTGGTACCTAATGAGATACAATATGCCTAAAATCTATTTGATACTTACGTCCAAATAGACTTAGAAAATCAACAAGCCTCAGCAGTGAACAGAAGTTCAAAGTCAGCCAAAACAACGATTCACACCGGATGAAAATTCAACATCTGAGACCGAACCCGCTGTCAACCTAGCGAAAATAATCGTGTTGCAGTGCAATAAACCTCAGCAAGCCTGTGGTAAACCCTACCATCTTTGGCCATAGCGTACCAGGAATCGGAAACATGCTTCCCGTCAGTTAGCTCCACACAGCAAAATCCCCATCATACGTGATATATATTTTTAGAAAGACGAGACGACGAGGGTGTAGGTAGTAGGTGCTTTCATCGTCAACATTTTTGTATCGAGGGTAAATCTTGGTAACTCTCATTAATCATAAACTAATCAAATCCCATCATCGTCCAGAAGGGAAAAGGGCGAATGTTATACTATACATTTTTGGCGTTATGTAGTTACACACGTCATCGTTCTCAGTTTTAGCGAATTTTCGAAGAAAATGAAGCTATTGCAGTGGCTTCAAAATGTAAATAATGCAAATTTTTGAAAATTTTCTTCATTGAAATCCGTTTCAGAACATTCTAAAACAATTCCTGAAATGTAACACTTTTTATATGTATACATATATGTGTCACTCCAGACGATATCTGCCCGAGGGATCGAGATAAAAAATCCGAACGTTTTCTAAAATGTCAATAATATCAAAAGAAAGGATATTTTCGTTGGCCAGAATTTTTGGAGAACTCCAAGTGGTCAAATTTAGAGTCAAAAACCGCTTTAAAAAAACGAGTTTTTTGAGGTTTTTGGTGTGAATTACCATCTTAAACACAGGAACATATGGTATACTAGCTGACCCGGCAAACGTTGTTTTGCCATATATATATAAATGATCTCTAGCCGGTTACTTCTAGACGGCCGGATTTCTAGACGGTTGGTTGTCCAGATCCCAAACGCTCGCTTCGCTCGCGTGACAGTGGCTATTAAAAAATAAGGGTTGATCGTAGAAGGGTGAAAATTGAGGATTGTATGTATTTTTGTATGTTGTATCATAAAAAATAAAAATTAAAAATTTTGTCTAAAAAATAAAAAAAAATTTAGGGGTGGACTACCCCTAACATTTAGGGGGATGAAAAATAGACGTTGGCCGATTCTCATAGATACCGGATAAGCACAAAAAATTTCATCAAAATCGGTCAAGCCGTTTCGGAGGAGTATGGCAACGAAAACTGTGACACGAGAATTTTATATATTAGATTTGGAATCAGCGTGCAATGTCCTATAAGAATCACCTATCAACTCGGTTAAAATTATTCTTCGATAAATTCGCTCACCAACTCATGCTGCATGAATGAAACTTTCTTCTCCTCTATTCGAATTTGAACTGGTCAATCAAGAAGAAGATATTGGAGCTATTTTGCCGATTGGCAAAAAAGATGGATGACTAAAATCTTTGTAAAAATAACAGTTAATGAGCCTAATGGAGCCTTGATTCTTAGGGTCAGAAACAATAATTACCCTATGGTTTCCATGAGCCTCCCAAAAGGAAAACAAGAGTAGGACCAAAAACAAGAGTTGAGCAGAAGGAAAAGTTGGCAAGAAAAGGTTATGCTCAACTGGCGTTTTTACTTTAAACTTTGAAATTTCGGATGTCACCCTTTCCCGTGGCATTGACAGCTAAAGAGTGGATGATAGAAAAATGGTTTTTCCAATTATGTCGCTTGGGCACTTGAGGACGTTTTAACAAGTATTCGTGACTAACTACTTATTAAAACACCCTCAAGTGACACGCGATATAATTATAAATGAACCTCACAAGTTCATTTATTTCTGACTTAATTAATGTTATACTCGCTACAGGAAAAATCCAAAAATATAATATTTAGCTAGATTCTAAAAACACAAGAGGAGTTCAACATGCTAACTAGATTTTAAAAACTTAGGAAACTACAAAAAATCGCGAATTCCCAAAATTTTCAATATTTTCACTTAACTAACTACAAGATTTTGTAACATTCGCCCTCTTTCTTCCAGGTATATCAATATCAATGTCAATGATACCATCAACATTCAGTTAAAACGAAGTGCGGAGAGTAAAACAAATGCAAAACGCAACAACATCTTGACACATACAACAGCAATTTTCGTTACATGACTGATGGAACGACATTTTTTTTGCCCCGACATTGTTAAACATAGACATGAGCAAGTTTATACCATACCTATTGTGTGTAATCCACAAAATGGGCGATTCCAGCACGTCTGAATTATCAGGGATTAGCTAATTTATTGAATCGTGTTCTGTCTACGCCAGTGACCCAATTTTCACTTCAAAATTTGAAAATACCTTCTAATTTTGCCAGAAAACGGGTGCTGTACGATTGCTGTACGATTTTAGCATTACGAAAGCCGCTAAAACAATCCGTTAATAATACACAGAAAAACCTGGTGGAAATCGTTTCTTTATCTCACTATGGTCCGTAAATAGTGGAGAATCCGTCACAAGAAAAGAAACATTTCCCTGGAGCATTTTATTGGAGTAGTGGGCGTTTCAAACCTTCCCAGCTCTGATAGGAGCCATCCTCAGCTCTTCTACCAAAGCAGGATGGATTCATGTAGTACCTAATTATTTCGACACGGTTGCAATACTCCTGTATCTTTATACAGGGTGTCTCACTAATGATCAGAAAAACTTCTCCCACGTGTTCTACAGGTAATTTCGAACAAAAAGTGTCCCGTAAAGTTGTATTCCCTAACTACTAAAAACATGAGTTTTTTCACTTTTACGATTTTTTCGTGTTTTCGACCTTTGGTCACTGAAAAGGCCATAACTCCCTGAATATGAAGAGTAAAACCAAATCTGAGTACATCGTTGGAAACCCCTAAAACACTCAATTTCCTTGAAAAACACACGTTTTTTCTCATAAAAACTCGATTTTTTCAAAAAAGTTCCCTCTAAAAAATAAGAACTGACTATACCGTTGGAAAGCTGAGGCTTTTGCGCATTTTGTAAGCTTAGATGTTATAACTTATCACTAGAATTATGGTGGTCTAATGAGCGTTTGAAAAACAGGCAGTTTTCAAGATTTGACGAAATCAACTTTTCGGGCTCATTTTTTCACCCTTAATTTCCCTTCAAAAAATTATTGTTAGAAGCTGAGAAGACGGTAAATTCAACGCTCTTTCCGAAAATGTGCTCAGATTTGGTTTTACTCTTCATATTAAGGGAGTTATGGCCTTTTCAATGACCAAAGGTCGAAAACACGATAAAAATCTTAAAAGTGGAAAAAGTGGAAAACTCAGGTTTTTAGTAGTTTGAGAAACAAACTTTACGGGACACTTTTTGTTGGAAATTACTTGTAGAATACATGGGAGAAGTTCTTCGGATCATAAGTGAGACACCCTGTTCATAATTCGGTAGTGTGCCCAGGTTAGTAGTTTTCCTCATTTTCTGCCGTCGTGAGTTTACACATCCTGAGTAAGTATCGATTCCAACTGATCAGCTGAACTATCCTGGGCAACGCAGGGGTTAACAGGCTAGTTCATTATATTGCGGTTTGCTGTTTCCACTATTTTCTACATCAAACAAGTGGTAAGTACTAAACTTTTCTTGTTTATTGATGTGATTTTTGGTAATTTTGTATCTTCTGCTTGAAAAATACGCCAGAATTCCTTGCTTTGACTTGTGAGCAGAGGATGCCCCCCCCCCCCTCCCCCCCGATAGCTTGAAACGCCCATTACATTACTCGTCCACTACATTGTCGTCAGAAATTACAAGAAATAATTTTCAGTAATATTGATTCAAGGAAATTTAAGAAAAAACCTTTTGACGGATATGATTTTTCTTTGACTGAATCCTGAATATTCATCTAGAATCAGCTGGAATTGCCCATACTTGGATTGCGTATTTGAAATAAGTTGACAGCGGATAAAATCCTCACACGTTACCCACTAAGCCGATGATCTTCGTCATAAGATGAGCAGTCAATAACACTTTGGTGAACAACACAGAGTGAAACCATTTCAGTGAGTAAACACTTGACATGAAATCGAAGCAGGAAACGCATTATTCAGAACAACAAAGAAAGTTCTTGAAGAAATGAACCTGAGAACATCCCAGCAGTTACGGTAGCAAAGACCATAGTTCGGGTGCAGCTGTTAATTTTGGCGAACTGGCTGAATATCAGTCCGTCGCCAGACATCGCGTAGAGCATCCTGGGCATGGGGAACATGGAGCCCAGCAAACTACGTCAAAATAAATATAAAAAATGGACGAATTGATTCAAGATGATAATATTAAAACACATTCGTCGTAACTCAATAGCTGAAGATCTGGGAAATAGCTGAAATTTGCTGTAGGAATAACTGAAAATGAACAGCACGTAAGAGATTCGAACCTACTTGAATCTGGGGTGTTCATAGAGGGTAAAATAGGATTTTTTTTGTGTGCATTTGCGGAACTCAGTTTTTCTTCGAACCATAAAGAAAATTTTGAGCTGGCCAAAATAGGATTTTTGCTTGCGCAAACTCTGTGTTTCTTCTAATCTTATAAACAATTTCGTGTTGGTCAAAATAGGATTCTTTGTGAGTGTAAAACTCCATTTTCCTCGAACAAAATTGTTGGGATTTATGCCAAACATGTCGAAAAACGTGTTTTTCGGTGTTTTTGGAACAAAAACTACCTGAACCAAGTATTCTGGGTACCTACAGGAACGTACCGTCTAAATGGATTTGTCTGGCATCAGCGCAAAATTTCCTTTCCTATGTAAGATAGAAAAAATTGAGTTTTGCACAAAAACCCCTTTTTCAGCCCACTAAGTGGTAGGTGGACCCATTACGTAACTAAGAATTTCGGAACATTTTGAATATATTATACAGTATAGGTATTAGTAAGCACCTGAAAGTAAGTGCCTATGCTGAAAAAAAGACCAATATTATTAAAGAAACAGAAAGAAGCCCAGGGACCAATCAATGCGTTGTTGGCAAAATGTGTCCACCCGGAAACATTTAAATATAATGCACTAAAATAATTATGTAACGATCTTATAGGCCAAGGGGAAAATATAATACGTAGGTTTAAAATTGATTAACCAAACCAGAAGTGCAATCACAAGTATTAAAGTGCAATTTTAATCGTATGAGTCATGCTCCAAGTCAAATCCTACCAATGCATTTCCACCAGAACCTTCTTGTTCAGTCTAACCAAACTCCTCAACTGCTCTTGTCGATGAGTTGCCGCATTTCAATTTATTGGTTCAAGTCATCAAAACATGCCTTTCAAAATCGTTGCCGCACAAGGCTTCTTCAAGGAAAATCCAGCGGTTTTGGCTAGATACCTACCTACAAAAAGTAACTACCCACCACATAAACGAGACCTGGAGGCACATGGTCATTGTGTACATCTGTCGGTTTGTTATTCTGTGTCCATTGGCACTTCTAGCACTACGATAGGTTGGTACTAGTCGATACAATTTATTTACATGTACCTACTCAGAGAGGAGTGAAACACTGGAAGAATCGAAGAAGAAGTTACAGAAAACATGCTGTTTAGCTAATGCGCCACACGATTGGCTTCAATCATCCGCACAACTTTAGCAGAAGAGGAAAATTTGCATTCGCCACGACGCACTCTTTTCTAACAGGAGAGGAATCATTGCAGCAAGTCACAGCAACTATCATATCTCCTCATTCGAAGTGGGAAAGAAGATCCAAGGAAGAATCCACATCCAACAATCAAGACATCTGGCACTGACGCGCTGAAGCTTGGCCAATATCACTACGCATTATTGAATTACACACAGGCCATGGTTTGAACAACCAATTGCTGTCAAGATTAGTTCAGAAGAGACATGTCACTGCAGCTGTTTATAGTAGATTCACCACCAATGGATACACAGCCGACCTCACTACACATACCAGGTGGTAATATCAATCAGCAGTCACTGCCAAGAGACAGCTCCCGCCAACAGGCATCACCAGACGCCAGCCCTAGCCAAGAGACAACGCCGTCATCTCGTAGTCGTAAAATTTTTAAATATCTTCAAGTTAAATGAGGGCTAATATTGTGATGTAGCTCATCTTTCCTGTAGAGTAGATGTACCTTGCTATTACAGTGTCATCCTCCAACCTTATTCTGATCATCACTCTGTTAGTAGCTTCCAACCACGTTGTATATCCGTCTCATTTATTTTGGGACTTACATATTTTACCTCTATCAATAAACAAATTATACATGCAATCCAGCAATGTTTTTATTTTTCTTGCCGACCCAGTCACAACAACTTTGATGCCACCTGGTGATGAATGTCACATTAGGTCATTGGTAGTGTGGGATGTAAGGCGGGCCAAGATGCCAATAAATCATTCTATGGAATCACATCTACTTGTTCTCATTCCACCCATCCTACCTACCTCTAAGCACATCACATTGGTGACCACGTCGTGAAAGAAGGAAAGAAGAAAACTCCAAGAGCCGCCTTGGAAAAGCACCAGCAGAACATCATTGCCGACGAAGAAATCCTGCTGGGAAACTCCGGGAAAATTGGAGCGCAAAAACCACATCGAAATACTGATCCTCCTGCCTTATAAATCATTCTATGGAATCACATCTACTTGTTCTCATTCCATCCATCCTACCTACCTCTAAGCACTCGTCACAGGTAGGTATACCAGCCAGGAAAGCATAGATTTCTATACGAGGCGTCGTGCGGAAACGTCCTTAGCATGTAACAACCATCCGCAAGAGCAAACGAAGGACCTGGTTCGAAGTGCTGCACACGGTGGAAAACGTAACTTTGAAATGCCTCCAATAGCCACAGGGCTAGTGAAAATCTAAAAATTGTGGCTTATCACCTGCAAAAATGCCGGAAGTGGCAGTGGCGAGGATGGGCGAGTGGTTTTTTCCGCTGAGGACGCAGAAAAACTTGGGTAGAACTCCGTCAGAGGCCATGGCGAACAGGACGCGTGGCAGGGGGAACATGCCTCCAAGCATGCTGGGTGAAGCGGAAGTTTATTATTCCAGGTAGGTAGGTACTACAATTTTTCAATACAGGTTTTGACAATATGTACATGGTCAAGTTCAGACAGACGTGTCTACCTGGGGTTACTCACGACTCACTTGCGAGGGATCGGTGTTTGGGCTAATGTAATGGCGTAAATCGCAATGGCTTTAGACAAAACAGTGGGCCAACGTCCCTTGCTAACACTGGTGTAAAGGCGGGTAATGGATTTGGGTAGCAGAGACGACTGTCTGAACAAAACTCAACAACGTTCAAATAGGTAATTTCAACAAAAACAAAATTTCTTTAAATGATGTAAGAATTCCAGTTCGTGTTCAATTCATCATATCAATAGATACCTACCTAGGAAGAGGTTTCATGAAAGATTTACATTTTGATGCCATCCGGTGATGGAAAGCCAGAATTTCTTAGTAAAACTTATGCAGAAACGTCTTTGGCACGTGTTGGTGACTCGAATCACTTGGATGTCTAAGAGTTGACACAATCAGATGCGACAACTCATCGAAAAGAGCTGTAGGGCATGGTACGTTGTGCTGCACACTGTGGAAAACGTTAGTTGTCGACCCCTCCAACAGCCGCTGGGTTAAGGAAAATCTAAAATGGCGGCTTATCAACCTGAACAAACGCCGGCGATGACTGTGGCGATGATGGGCGAATGTGTTTTCTTGCTGAGGACGCAGAAAAACTTTGGGAGAAGTCCGTCATTCGCCATGGCGTACAGGACGCGCGGCAGGGGAAACACGCAGCCAAGCAAGCTGGGTGGATATAGGAAATTGGTCTTTTTAGCTCTCTTATTACAGTATTCTGACTCATTTGAGATGATGAGAGTATAGGCATGATTGTATATGATCAAGTTAAGCCAGAAAATTGAACTGCAGTTTATGAAGATTGACCCATTACGGAACGTCAACGAGGATCGGGAAAGGGGTCCCTGAAAAAACTTCACCTTCTTCGGCGAGCTTTCGATGTATTATAATATCTTCATCAGGACTCAAAGGCTCGGCTACAGTGTAAAAATTCACCTCCGTCACAATAAACATCACCAGCAGGTACGAACTAAATAACTCGCGACGAATTTGTGGAAACCCATTTCAATAAAAAGAAAACGGAGTTAAATAGAAAAACGTAGTCTATTTCCACGAAAATAATGAGTTACAAAGTTGAATCGATTTCGACGGTTAGGGCATCATCGGTAACAAACAAGTTATTGTTTGTTACTGATGATGGCCTAACCGTCGAAATCGATTTAACTTTGTAACTCATTATTTTCGTGGAAATAGACTACGTTTTCCTATTTAACTCCGTTTTCTTTTTACCAGGAGGTAGTTGGATTTCACTAAAAATAATGTACAAAAAATCCGGCTATTGTTAATAAATATGATAAAATTTAAATATAACACTAACAGCTTCAACAAGCTAGCAACAAGCAGGGAAAACTCCAGGAGCTCGAAGCAGGAAAAGCTCGGCGAAGATGAAGTTTTTTCAGTGGACCCCATTCCCGATCCTCGTTGACGTTCAGTTAAGCCAGATATACCGGAAATTTCCGGTATTGAGTTTTAGACTTTTCCACAATGATTTAGAATTTTTCAACTCAGTTTGAGACTTTCTCCACTTTGATTTAGACTTTTCCCTCACAGGAAGGATTTTGCCACAAAAGATCTAAAACTAAGTGGAAAAGGTCTAAATCCAAGTGAAAAAGGTTTGAACCTAGTGAACAAAAACTAAATCTGTGATATTGGAAAAAGCTAAAGTGATGTGTAAAAGTCTAAAATACAATATCAGAAATAGGTAGGTACTATAAATGAGCCTCGCACACTTTTGTGTCCAAACCTACTACCTGGAGTCATCCGTGACTCTTGGTTGCATAATAAGCATGCATGAAATTATAGTATATGCATTTATTATGAATGCAACCGAACATTGATTCAATTAATTTCAACGACCTAAGTTCATGATACTGTGGTGTTTGTGATTGCTCACAAAATTGAACGTTTGTACCTGGTGCATAGAGCGAATATGGCGCCAACTGACACAATGGTGCCGATCACGTTCAACCCAACTTTTTGAAACGCCACGACGAGAGGCGCATCCACGTCCTGCAACAATGAGGACAACCTGATCAATAATGTTATCATATTTATCAATGAGCCATGGGAGGCCCCAGGTGGTGTAGCCTGCTTCAGGTGGTAAAGGTACCTACAAAATCGCCTGGCTTTGGCGAGACTCTTCGCTTGGCAGCCCTTATAATGTAGGTAGGAGGTAGTTACCTACATGTTGAATGAGGACTTGTCTTAGATTCTGTTTCAGGATCAGGACATGTCTCAGATCCCCTAGCAGTGGAGTCGCGCGGTGCAACGTTTCATTTCAGACAGTTACATCCATCCATCTCCATGTTCTGTAGTGAGATTCTAAATAGGTAGGAAATAGTTTGGTGGAAACATTTGGCCAGAGTAATCCATGGATTACATGGTTCGGCCTTAGGACTGGTTGGAATTATTTGTCCGTGCGAATAATAGAACCTAATAATAATAGTAGGACGTGCAATCGAACTACCATCAAAATATGAGCTAATGGGGAATGATCGTGTATGAGAAAATCGAATTTTTTCCACTCTTCTATTGTTAATAGGAATAAAATAACACAGTTAATACAAAGAAAAAAATAGTTGATCTTTCTGGTGTGGCGAAAATTCGGAATAAAATCTCAGCAGTTTGAAAAACAGGCGCCATTTCGACGGCCCTTGAGCCAACCGGTAACACGTCACACTAAAAGAACAACTGAAAGAGAATGTGCTGAGATCACACAGGGAGCAGTGAAAACATAATTTAGTTAAATAATTGATTATTATTAATTAATTAATAATTAATTCAATCAATTATCTAATTAAGTTAATTATATTCTCACTAATCTGGGGCTAAAACAGTGTTGTTTTTGTTTGGTTGACAGGCCTTTACGGATTTCGGCCAATGACAGACGACACCCGTTACAACGTAACTTTCCCGCCATATTACAAAAATGAAAATTTTAATAAATTTTCCAAAATTACAGATACATTATTTTTGCTCTACGGCTTCAATATTGTTTCTTTTAAGCCATTACCTTACAGAAAAAAAAATTAAAAAAATTGATGATAATTCCCCATTTGGACCATTGAGTCGTGAGTTATGGCAGTTCATCTATTTTCCCAGTCGATACCAATACCAGCAGCTTGAAATCTAGAGGTTCAAGTCCTGCCAGGGCCATATTTTTTTCAACTATTCTTTTTTCAACTGTATAAAACTGTTTCCTCTATAGGGATGTCAAACTTTCGGAACCACAAAACCCCAGATGTTTCTCCCATTAATTCTTCAGATACAACTACTGTTATTTCAGAGCCGAGAGATTAGCCATTTAAAAAAAAGGTCTCATTCTGGAGAAGTTTTTTTCTTGCGAATAGTGCGGCTTTGAATGACCGATTAGAGGTCGAAATCACATAGCAGACAAAAAAACACAAAATCCCTTTTTCTTAATTTTAGCCACTGTTTATACGAGTTGTTGTCTTGATTGAGTCCATCGTTTAGGTTTTAGAAGGAACCCTTTTTTTCATCTTTCGAATGTTACGTAGGTAAATACGCGTATAACTTACATTTATGTACTTGCTGTAGGATGAATATTAGTGGACCTACAAGGGCTTAAAGGGATATAAATAGCAAACAAATGAAAGAAGGCTTAGAATCCCAATAACTCGAATGAATTCTAAAAGATTTCAGACACATTTCTAAAAAAAAAGTTTTATAGTAAATTAGTGGTAGAATCGATCATAGAACTTTCGTGGTTTCGAAAGTGGGACACCCTCTATAACAGTTTACTTTATTAACTTGACGCAAAGGGTAAGGGAAACTACGTGATTTTTTGTATCGATGGAATCCAAGAATCGCAGAACGACAAAGACACGAACGTTTGACTAACAATAGCAGGGGTTCGAATTCTACGCATATAAAAGGTAACGATTTGGAGCGTGATATAATAAGGAGCGAGTGTAAATCGAGTGGCCAACAGAATTTTACACATGGATCCTAAAGGAACCCAACAACCACACCCCAAACCCATTTTTTCCGCATTAGTGGTTTGACACGTGTGGTCAGTCACGTGTGGAAAGTATGTATTACGCAGGAATGAAACAGAATTTTTTTAGATTTAGACTCACCTGTTCATAATAAGGAATCATGAGGGTCACAACGCTTGAAATTCCAAAGTAGGAAACGAATATGACGGCTAGGGATATAACGATGGCGAGTGGTATGTGCCGTTGAGGGTTCTTGGCCTCTTCACCTGTAAATAAAAACTAGTCTTATTAGAGTTATGAGTGCGATGATGAAGAACACCAATAACACCATTCAATAATTATTTTTTGCTTCCTCTCCACCGAAGTTAAGGAACCCTATGTTCAAGCAAGAGGTCGAGAGAAAGATGTTGTCCTCGAATTCAAAATTTCCACTTGCTTTTCGCGTTTTAAAGCTTCTCGAACATTTATTATTGGTTCCAGGTTTGTCTCACTGTCGTGATGGGGAATTAGCGTGGATTTTCGGTCGTATTTTTGAACACGAAATCGGATTCAGCAGCTGCTTACAAAAACCCACACTGTGCCAATTTTCAACTCAGAATCCCGTAGAGTTGCGCTTTTTAAAGACGTGGAAGGGGATTACTTCTTGCCCTCACATTTTCACCCACCGTTTTCTCCCATTTTCACTATCTGGATACCCCACATGTTGCGCCGTTTTGGAATACTATCAATAAGATCTTTCCTTTGAGAGAATAAAATTAATCCTTGTGGATTGTGCGGGTTAGCTATTAGACAGCCCCCCCCCTCAGTCTCATTTCATTACCTTCGGACCGTCAGCGTTTGAGAATGCGCAAACATGCACTTACGGAAATAACTATTTATCAGTTCCTAGTGGCCCAATTTTGCACGAATTCGGGGGGTAATTGAAGTCTGCCTCTAAGATGATTGCCTATAAATGTCGTCGCGGTTGGATCAGTAATAGCTACTGCGCGTACAAAAATCCTGATATAAAACACACACCAAAAAAAGGACACAAAAAATAGGGCCTGCGCAGAGACTGCTATTTATCCTAAAGGGCTGGCATTTATAAGGGACTTCCACGTGCCAAAACCCTCACAATCTGTGTTAATTCCATACAAATCGGATGCAAGCTGTGGAAATATATGAGTAGTAAGAATTTATGGCCAGACTGTCACTAGACAAATTTATTCAGAAAGGTTAATTAATTGCAGTTTGAAATTTTGATTGCGTAGAACAAATTTTTCATCTCACGAAAGTGAACTCAAGGCTTTGGTAGACTTGGAAGTAAAAATTCCACAGGTTAGGTTGAAATTAAACTTAATTGTATTGATATGGAATATTCCAAAATGTGCTCACTGACCAGTAGTAGCAACACAGTCGAAGCCAACGAATCCGAAAAAACATTTGGCTGCGCCTGACATGACACCGGACATGCCGTACGGCAGGAATCCTCCCTTACCGCCCTGGGCGGATGCCGGCAGCGACCAATTGTTCAGGTTGGCTGAAAGTCAAAAAGTTCCATTAATGCAGCATGAGTTGATGAGGGAATTTTCAAAGAATTCTTTTATACCGATGTGGGAGATTCTTATAGGAAATTGTACACTGATTCCGAATATACCATACATGTTCCTATGTTTAGGATGGTAATTTACACCAAAAACCTTTTAAAAAAACCACGTTTTTTGACACTAATTTTTCAAAATTTGACCCCTTGGGGTACTCCGAAAATTCTGGCCAACGAACTCAGCCTTTCTTTTATTACTATTGACATGTTTTTGACTGTGTGGATATTGCCGATGGTGCAGAGGTGCTTGAATCAGGGGATAATTGGCAAGCAATAACACTGTGACTTCCTCTGCTAAATTTGTATAGTTTGTGATGAGTATAGTTTGTGATCTTGAAGTCTCCACTCACTTATACTGGACTGAGGATGATGATATAGTCGAAACCGGTATCCAATCTTATGTATTGTTAAATACATCAAATTTAGCAGAGGAAGTCACAGTCTTATTGCTTGCCAATTATCCCCTGACATGTTTTTGAATTTTTTTTAGATAGATTCCAGGGTCAGATATTGTCTGGAATGACAAATCCATATATCTATATACACGTACGTGCATACATACCATAATACACATGAAAAATGTTAAAATCTAGGAATAGCTTCAGAATGGTCTGCAACGGATTTCCATGAGGAAAATTTTCAATTTCATTATTAATTTAAATTTTGAAGCCATTGCAATAGTGAATTTTCGAAGAAAATGAACAACGAAGATGATTTTCGATGATCAATAAATTAACAACAATCAACAATAACTCGGCTCGGCAGAGGACCAGCTTTCTGCACCCCCGGCTAATATTAAAAAATATGAACATGCTTTAGAATTATCCTGAATTATAGTCGTCACTATTACCTTCTCAGAATGATGTGGAAGGTGAGGGACATTGGCAGCATGCGATGTGGTGTGATGTGCAATAAATTCAGAGCTTTCCAACGAGCGGCGATTTTTGTGGGGTGGAAAATGAAGTTATTTTTCCCTAGGAACGATTTTGGTTGTACGTGAAAAGCCTAAGAAAAACATGCGTTACTTGGGTGTCGCATTCGCATACAAATCCCGTGTGAGATTTTCGGGTAGTTGGGTGATGGCTAAAGCATTTTCCATGATACAAACAATATGCCAAGATGGTAACACAGTTATATACTGCCAATATCAAGCCTAGAATTCCTTACATAATGGTTACGCAGACATGCCAATTCAGTTAAATTAAATAGGCATATTTCGTCCGTACTCCCCAAAAGTAGACCTTAGGAATCGAGCACGGAAAAAAAG
>JAEMON010000005.1:6021430-6035965 GCA_030264115.1 Lygus lineolaris
AACTTCACTGATTGGCCCACTCCCTCTTTCGAGTTAATTTCAGTACATTGAAAAAACATTTTTTTTTTTAAATCTCGATTCCTCGGTCAGATAATTGTCTGGAGTGACATATATAATATACCTAGATACATATGGAAAAGTGGGTGAATGGAAAGTGTGTATGGAAAAGTGTTGGTGGGTGATTCTTATAGGAACTTTCACGCTGATTCCGAATTTACCATCAAGTTCCTTTGTTTAAAATGTTATGATTTTTTTTTTTTTAAGCGATTTTTGACTCTAAATTTTCAAATTTTTACTCCTTGGAGTACTCCGGAAATTCTGGCCAACGAACTCATCCTCACTTTTGATATTATTGACATTTCAAAATGTTTTGGATTTTTTATCTCGATCCCTCGGCAGATATCGTCTGCAGTGACGCATTATATATATAATATATATACACATATGTATATAAATATTATATATATACATATGAAAAAGTGGTAAATTTCAGGAATCGTTTTAGAATGGTCTGAAACGGATTTCCATGAAGAAAAGTTTCAACAATTTGCATTACTGAAATTTTGAAGCAATTGCAATAGCTTCATTTTCTTCGCAAATTCGCTTAAAAGAGGAAGGATCTCAACTGAAATATTTAAAATAATCGAGAACCAATTTCATTCCTGGCGAAAGCACATAAACGCGAATTTCATTTCTCTCTCTCGATTACAACCATTTTGCTGGTCGTAACAACTACCAGTGTCATTTTACATAAATATAATATTCAGCTGAGTGCTTAAAAAATATATCAGCAGTAAATTTATACATTTTTAATGATGGTCGATCAGACCGAATCGTCGTAACATGAATATTAGTGCTCTAAATAACACAAACACATGAATATAGTCTTGAATATCAGTGTCCTACTTGAATATGAGGCGGACGAGATAGAACACGAGACCTAGAAAAAGAAAGATAGTGGTTGAAGACAGGCCAAATTAATGCAATATGCTCCGTCGTAAGGAACTTTTGCCAGATTACGGATAGTCTATGGGCGAATTGATCACCATACGAAAGTGAACACAATGCTTCCGCTTCCATGAGAAGACTTGAAAGCAATACTTTTATTCAAACAACCTAACGAAAACTCGTCATTGAACGCCTCGGCAGGGGGCCAGCCCCCTGCACCCCCGTTCCTCCTACTTGAACCTTAGGTAGGTACCAGCTAAAATTAAAAACATGGAACCAGTACCTACTTCTCAGCAAGGGCGGTTTTGGGATGAATTTCCTGAGGCTGAGCCTCAGACTCCCTCAACAGTAGGAATAGCTGCAACGCTTAGCATCCCAGAATATTATAAGTTTGTTACTTGAAAACAGCAGTATTGCAGATTCAGGTTTGTGCAAGAGTTGCTGTAGGTTCAGAATGGACTGAAGATTACATTAGCTTGGCGTATTTCACGTTTGCGCGCGCGCAGTCTCTGATACTGATCTGATTGGTGCTAAATTCAGACTATTTAAAGCCAATTTGTGGATTTTAAAGCTAATGGGGTCTGCGCATGAGAAATAAAAATTGGAAAAATCCCATTAATTATGTTATTCGAGTTGCCATGACTGGTAAACTTTATTTATCAGGACAAAAAACTCCATGTGGGAGCAGAAATCGTCATGTTAAAATGGAATGTTTTGAATTTCGCGGGGGGGTGTGACGTAGGTACCTCCAGAGGTACCTACGTCACACCCCTTGCTGTCCCTTCCAAACACCGTTCCGATGGTTCCGACATTCTCCGCATGGATGCGCTTCGACCAATCAGCCCGCTCCATTTCCGCGCGAATTTTTTCAAACGTACTCATTTCTCTTCGTCGATAAAAAAATAGGGAGACCACATAATTATGAAATAACCCCACTTTGGGCATTTTGAATCAATTCCCTTTCAATAAAAATTGTAAACAAAAATCATGCGCAGACCCCATTTCGGTCCTCAGGATATTTTTGTGGAGACGGAAGTATTGGAGCTTCTTTTTCCTTGAAAGAAGAGTAGGTTAGTCCTGTGAATTTCATCAAAATCGTTGAGAGGTTTGCGAGAAAAGCTTAAACAAATGTGCTGAAGACGACGTTTTTCAGATTTCTACGGGCGAGTAAAGTAGTGTGAAGCCTCGCACCAGATGTTTTCAAATTATATTGGAATGGAAATGGATGGTATGTCAATAGAAGATGAAGACAATGGATACAATATCGGACCACTGCCCTACGGTACCAGGTAGGTAAAAATAGATAAGGTACTCGTAGTAGGTAGCAAGGGCGATTTTAGGGTGAATTTCCTGAGGCTGAGCCTCAGACTCCCTCTACAGTGGAAATAGCTGCCACGCTTACCATACCAGAATATTTTAAGTTTGTAATTTGAAAACAGCAGCATTGCAGATTCAGGTTTGTCCAAGTGTTGCTGTAGGTTCAGAATGGACGAGGCATCAGTTAGATATTTCTGTTTATATCTGACTCGTTTGATGGCCTAGCCACTACGCTCCACAACCATGGATACTACTGTGACTGTGATTTCTTTCTACCTTTACGTGAAGCTCTTTCAACTTGATTCTATGAGGTGTCGTCCAAAAGGTAAAGTAGCACTAGGTGCCAAAATTTGTGAGTAATTATATTTCCCTATAATTGGATGGACATAATCTATCTGAATTCGTGAAGGGTTTGATATCAGTCAACTCTTTTGTAGGACCTTCATTCCAGCTTAGGTATCCTGTTTTGAGTAAATATGTGATCTAGTACCTTTCCTAATAATTATTCCTTTTTTTCGTCAATCAGAACTTTTTTTTAAAAACTTATCCAGCTTGAGTGATTTGAATATAAAGACATCATACTTGGTAGTTGTTTTCACAAGGGAACTACTTTATTATTTTTGCCGACTCAGTCTTATGACACACTGAGCTGTCTGGCTGTCTTGTCCACACTCCCATAACCATTTTTTCCCGGTATGTCCATATTCGTAAAGTCAGCCTCATCTGATTAGATCCCCCAAAGCCGCCCTGATCATCAGGAGGACGAGGAACGAGTTGGAAATAGGCAGCATGAGATGAGTGAAGTGTTACAAATTCCAAGCTTTCCGAGTGGTGAACGATTTTTGAGGGGTGGAAAATGAGGACGTTAATAACTCTCTAGTAACGATTGGTTGAAAAACATTAGACTTCGTGCCGTTTTTTGGCTATGGCTAAGCATGCTCGATGCCAAACCATCTCACTAAGTAACCACCGCTATTAAAATGTTAGATGTAGACTCACCCAGTGCCAGCCAGAAGGCGACGTACATCGCGTTTGAGGGGGGAAGAAATTTGAATATGAAGCCGTAAACTACGATCATTAAAACTGGGACGTAGGGAACTCCAAAGACCTGGAACAGATGATCCAATTCCCTTAAAATGGGAAGTCGAAAAAATAATGAACCAATAATATTATCCTCACTATCGTGTACGTATATAATTATTAGTTTATTGATTTACCATTATTGGTTTATGTACCTACTGGATGTAGACTATTTGAAATAGTAACGATGTATGTAGATAACTGTTCATCGAGATGGCTATGTTTGGAAAAACAAGCAGATTGTCTAAAACAAGCCTTAAAATAAGTCTTGAAATTTCAAATTTCAGATTTTTGGGATAGAATGAGACCACCCAGAGTACCTTGAAACGTACTGATTCGGAACACAACAATGATTACTAACCCGTAACTTAGTTTTAGGGTAATTTTGGGGTTGCAAGAAGAGGAAGGCGAAAGCAACGCTGGCAACGCCACCGTAGACAACAATGATTGGGAGAGAGTAATTGAGCTCAGCTTTTGGGTGAAGGATGTAACTCGCCACAGGTTCATACATGCTTTGGCCAAACATGAAAAAAACCACAGCTGGAATCCAAATAAACACAAGAATTATAGGAATAAATAATTGGAATGAATATTGAATAAAAAATATATATAATGTATATAATGTTGATTCAATGGAAAAATTGGTGGTTTGTGAAACTCACCTCCTCCAAACACTACAACTCCTGTATAAACATTGGGACGTCTCCTTCGTTTCACTTGATTTTGGATATGAACAATGGAATATAAATATCTGGAAATATGCAATAAACAACAATTTTAAACTCTCACTAGGAAGGTATATAGCTTTAGTTGCCTGATGTAGAGTAGGTATCTCCGCTGCATGGAAGTACAAAGGAACATGGATATGCCTAACAATAAGTCACCACACATTCAAGTGGAAATTTTGATTTTGGGGGGCAAACATTTTTTTAATTTCTTGCACGAATACATAGCTTCAAAATCAACTGATTCAGTTGCTCCAGGAGCTCATTTTTCGACTCAGCTCTACACTGACTGTCAAAAACTACTGATGATGGTAAACATATTTTCGTGACTAATCAGCTGGATGCCATAAGGCATACCCATGTCGAAAAGTAGAGGTAACAATGGCTTTGGTATCAATACAAGGCATTTACAAATCTGCTCCCAACTCCCCTATGCAAGACGACATCCCTACCTTTGTTTCAGAAGGAGGACGGGGCCCATGAGGAGAAATGAAAGATGCATAGTATTTGTGGTGTCAACAAGGAATTCGTTCTTGAAGACCATACCACAAATGCCTGAAACAAGAGATGAATGGCGCGTTTACTCGAGGAAAGTCACAGGAAGGCAGAGTTTGGGCTCCAGTTGTTGGCTCTGTGTAAACACCACTGGCAGCCAGTGACGGGCCACTCAACTGGCTTCAATAGTACAGAACTGGTACTGTTGAGCAATGATTGGATGGAGGACACCCCCCCCCCCCCCCCCCCCCCCCCCCCCCAAAAAAAAAAAAAATTGGCGGATGTGGGTCTCAGAGCCTGTTTTACTACCTATTTAGAATTAGTTTGACTTTGGCTCAAACACATTCATACGCTGCCCATCATGCAGCATTTTAGCAAAAGGGTATGAAAGAGAGAGTAATGAAGATCCAATCAAGAAGACCCTCCAAGATATTGAAGAAAGAAATTGTGTATCCTGACGAGGGGCTTCTTCGTACCTACATATTAAGGAGGTGTCATTAATTCAATATAATTAATAGCAACTTGTTTGGAAATGGAAAGGTAGTAGCTGCCCCCCACCAGCCAAAAAAAGTGCTGGCACTTCGAGAAAGGAAATCGCTTTCAGTTCAATCCTATGTGATCTGAACCTAATCAGTCAGTATCTTATCTGCATCTTATCTTACTGACTTCGTGTAAATCCTGCAGATAGCGTAATACAAATCCTAAGTTGTTTGTAGAGGGAGGCTGGAGAAAAAGTGGAGTGCGTGATTTTTGAGACTCACCTATGATGGTACCAGCGAGGAATGTCGGCTTGACGGGCATTTTGTTGAAGTGCTCAACTTTTGAAAATACTCTAGGCATTAACCCATCTCGTCCCATTGCCAAAAGCAGCCTCACTGTAGAGAATAGTTGGACGAAACAACTGGAAAAACAATTATTTATTGGCGAACATCAGTTAGTCTAGTTCAAGGGGACTCAACCGGCACTTATCATACAATGCTTCACAAGCTTGCTCTCCAATTGCAGCTTCAAAGAAATATTTGTTGGTACCTACCTACTATAAACCGCGCAAGTAACACCCAGTAGAGGAGCGAATCCAAATTCTTGAAATCCTATGGCTTGGAGGATGTTCACTAAAATCTTTGGGGAGCTCTGAAAACAAGGGAATGATAATTATAGGAAACTTAAAAGTGTCTACTCTAACCACTCCAATTCAACTTCCACTTACTAATGTTTGGCCTTTCGAATTGAGTAATAGGAGTAATGGAAACAAAGCGAACCAAAGCCAAGTGATTATAAAAGACCAAATCATGGCAGCAGGTATGTCTTCTTTTGGATGCTTGGCTTCTTCACCTGGAAGAGAGAATGTTATTCGACCAATTGGATAAGTACCTAGGTACAGTTCGTACCACAAATAAGTTTAGTCGTGAAGTAGACAAGATTTTACGAATGACTTACCGAAAAACATCAGGCTGTAGACTGCAGACATGAAGCTATTGATATCTGTGAATGAAGTCAATATTGCACCAAAATGAACATGCTTCATCCACATCTCGCCATCAGCGTTGCCAATGAGCACCAAAGTCAGGCAATTCAGTAAGCAAAAGGCGAGAATGAACACTCCTTGGTTTATAATCTTGGAATCGCCAGGTTCTGCAGCGACAACTCCTACAAGGATTTTATTGTTGTACACATCAATTGAGAGTCATTGTTCCAATTTCAGTCCAAAATACCTACCTAGCAATATCTCAAACAAAATGTATTCTTAAGGGTTAGGGAGTATCTAAACTGCCTCTGCACACACGGAGACAACAGAAAAGTGGTTACTAAGGTAGATTACCTACTTTCCCGGAACTCTAATAGCTTGGCCACACAAGGGTATATGTGTAGTGAACGAAAGCTCATAATCTCAGCAGTAAGGGGAGACAAAGGGAGGCCAAACCACCTTCAACCTCCAGCGCCCCCCACAGCCGGAACATTTTTCAACCCTTCATGAAACGATGGCAGAAAGACAGTCTTTCTCTCATCTATCGGGAAGCTTTGGAACTAATACAATGATGGATAATATAAAGAAGACGACTTCCATGGTGATATACTTATCCACTACTACAGGAATTCCCTGTAAATAGTTATTTCGCTAGATTAGATAGATGGTGTAAGAATGCGATAAAGCAGGCCTCGGCCCCAACGCACGGCTTACCATTTGCACGAAAAGGAGGAGGTTACGTCTAATTTTTACGCGATGTTGCCAGCCTCGGAGCTAAAGGGTTAAATATTCATATCGCATATTTACAATTACCTGAGCAACTAAGTAATTACTCTACATAAAATACTAACTGTGAGCCAGATCACCTCACAGTTTTGTGCTCTTTACGCAAACCTGTACAGTCTTTACATCCTTGTACATCTGTACATCCTTGCAACCCAGCTTTACATCTCGTTTTAGATTGTTTCATTGATACAAGACAAATCTCAACTACTCCCAAGTTGAGGGTGCTCAACAAATCGTTAGACAACAACAACTCATTTACAAAAAAAGTAACATATTCCCTTTGATATTCATATTCATATTTATGAGCTCTTCTATTAATTTACTTTTCCCGTTTTCAGTAAATCTGTGCAGCTATTCTCCAAATTCGAAGGGTACCTATGTAGTTAGGTAAGGTACACAGAGATGGATATTATTAGTAACTACGAATTTTGATACAATTCGCATATATAAACACAGGCAATTTCTGAATATTCACATAAGTACAATTTTGCGAATATGGACGCATTATTCACAGGAAAGGTGGGAATAAAAACGTTTTCAAATAATATTTTGTACATATCTGAACTATTCCAATCCTCCCTGCTCGAATTCCAATCATATGTCCTCACTACTTCCCCACTCGTTGTGGGACCACACATCCCACATTCTGAAAGTTCCCAATACAGCCCATTTACTGTACCTACACATCTTATGTATATTCCATTTTTGTTATGGGTGCAGGTGTAGTTCAATGAAGTCTCAGGATATGACGTAGGTGGCATGATTTATTTGGGCTCCTGGCCCGAATACATACCCGCAAGATACACACCCGGCAGGGTGTAGGGGTATGATCCCCTACCGGGCCACCTTATCCACTTGGTGGGGAGAGGGGATACACATCATGTCGCTCGACGTGTCTCTTCTCAGTCCGGTTTTGGGCAGTGACCCAGAGATGGCGCAGCAGTTCTTGGCACGTATGATCTCTTCTCTCTTGAAGTTAGGGCTAAAGCCTTTTTTTCAATTTGAATTGGGTCAGCGACCTCTTTATGGGTATTTTTTCATATTTGGAGATTTTTCAATCACTTATTTTTCAGGCCTGTTGTTCATATTTTTTCTTCCAATCAGGCATCTTTTACTGAATTATACTATTTTTACCTAGGTGGCATGTTGTACAAATTTTCCCTTCCTATCAAGTTCCTTCTTTTAATAGAATTTGTGCTTTTATTTTTACATATTGTTAGTGACCTGTCGTTCGTATTTTTTGTGCCAATCAGGTACCTTTTGAGCACTTATAATATTTTTCTGTTTTCTGTTTTAATATTTTTTCTGTATTTTTCTAATTCATTAAAAAAAATAGATTTCAGGTGCATGGAGCGGCAGTCAGCGGCGGCAAGACTCATTGTAAGCTCTACTTCTTAGGACAGAGCGGATCTGTGGCCAGGCCTCTTGTCTGAGGGCAGTGGTTGGCTCTGTTTTCTTCTCTTCTGTCTTCTGGGCCAGAACTGCATGAAGTGGCATTGGAAGCGGGCTTGTCTGCATGTTTCCTCTCTTGTATTTGGTGCCGTGAATGCAGCAAGATAAACAGCTACTGTTGAATGGAGGCAGGTGGAAATTGAGCGTTGTTGGGTTCGCCAGGGCTTCAATTTCCACGATTGAGGGACCTCCAATTGAAGAGGAGGGCGTGGTTGAGGTTGCGAAGGCTGCTGCTGAACTGGCCAGACAATTTTCTGGGCTAAGGTCTTAGCCTCTGGGGTGAGTTCCGGCATCTTCTTCGGTGCTACTGGGCGACTTGGTTGCGTCGGCTGACGCTGGTCAGGGCGTCGAACCGGTGGGAGTGAGGGAGATTGGGTGAGATCTGGTACGATAGACATAGTTGAATGATGTCTCTTGAGCTTTGGAGGGCCAGAGGTTCTGGTAGACCGACGAAGAGTGGGTGCATTTTCAGAAAGTGGGGGCTGAGTTTAGGAGTGGTGAGCTTTGTTACCATGGGAGTGTGCAGGCTTGCATCTGTCTACTGAAACGATGTGGGAGAACACTTTATCATCCAACGTCAAGGTCAACGTCTTCCCGTTGTTTGCCATGATGACATACGGTCCTTGGTAGGATGAGGTGATCTTTGTGCGAAGTGGAGCGCAGGGGGTTGGAAGAGGGGGCCCTTCACTTACGCTCTTGCATATTCCTCTCATAACCTCACTGGACGGGCCGCTCGTTCGGACGACTGCAGACTGAACCCAAGGAGACAGGTCGACGGTGATTTTCTTCCAATAGGTATTTCCTGATGGTCTTCCGAGGTGTTCCAGTCTACTCTGCTTTTCTCCTCACTGGTAGAATCTGAAGGGAGGCAGGTTTCCGGATTTTCCAATGTGCGTTCCTGTTGGTTTTCTCCTTCGAATTCCCGGAGTTTTATAACAGGTTTTCTTCGTCCAGTTCTGGAGCTCAGGCCGCTTTCCCGATGAGGCTGGTAATCTTCAAGTTCACATCTTAGGCACCAATCTTATGGGTGCAGGTGTAGTTCAATCAAGACTCAGGATATGAAGTAGATGGAATGATTTATTGGGGCTTCCGGCCCGAATACATACCCCCAAGATACACACCCGGCAGGGTGTAGGGGTAGGATCCCTTACCGGGCCACCATATCCGATTGGTGGGGAGAGAGGGAGACACGTGTAGCTCCACGTGTCCCTTCTCAGCTCCCCACACCATTTATTAATAAACAGACTTTTATTACAGCACTTTCTGTGGATACGGCCATATTTGCAGAAATGTCTGTGAATACTCACAATTTTGGTAAATATTTCCACATTTTTCTGCAAATTGTCTGCATTCATTTGTAGGTATTGTCGCGGTTAGGGAGGGTGAGGTTCTGATCACTTGAGCATTCACCCCTGTGAAAACAAATTTACTCCTATTCACAGAAACTCGTCATGAGAATAAAATTCCTATTCGTGTTCACGATACAAATATGCCCATCTCTGGGCAGCTACACACTAATGCGCTAACCAGAAAAAGAAATGCTGAGAAGGAAGGGGATGACGTCCACGTACTCTCTGAAATAGCCACTGAGGAACAATTCATCGCCTATCAGTCTTTCCCAGTGCATGCGCTCGGAATTTGCAATCAAGCCACCAAAAATCGTCTGGTCTATCAGATGACTCCCCATCTGAAACGTCCATGCTGTTGCTGAAAAGTCAACGAAAATAATAAATGGGGCATTCATCACTGATACTGTAGCACAGACATAATTATCCAGTTGGTATGCAAAGTCTCCGTTGCACAATGCAATGTACAAAAATGAGAAAAATCAACTTTTTATGAGTATGACGGGGTGACAAAGAAACAGTAGAGTTAGTGAGTTGCTTGTCAGTAGTGAGTTGCTTCACCCTCCTGTTGGACAGATCACACCAGAAAATGATGGGGAGCCTGGGAGAGGTTTGTACAAACATAATGACCCGATGGATTTTGAGACCTTCCGATTCAATTTTTTAATGTTTGAATCTCTAATAAGCAGATTATCTGATTAGCTTAGAAACACACACGAGTCCTTTTTTTTTAAATTTCTCAGAAGACAAATCAGAAATCGTTAGGAGAGGGATATATATTTCAAAATGGGTTTCAAAGATGGATTACAGTGACATTCCAAATTTTGTTGAAAAAATATAATTTAAAAAAACGAAGAAGTTCTCCAGCCCTTGAGAAAAAAATCCTATCACTCAAAAGTAAGTGGGATGCATCCAGAGTAGGGGCTTTGTTCATGAAAAAAAAGGCTTTGTTCATGAAAAAAGGGCTTTGTTCATTAAAAAAACAAAAAAATCAAAAATTTCTGGATGCAACAGAAATCGCCATGCGACATGACCAGAAATATAATAACGCTTGAATTGTTTATCTCTTAAAAAACCCTCTAAAATATTAAAAAATGTGTTTTGGGGGCTCCAAACATATACTCGAAGCATTGTGTGATGTGCAGTTCAGGAGAATGCAATTCGCTACAACTACTCTGATGAAATCAGTAAAATTCTGTGACCTACTCAGAATAAAACAAAATATGGCATCGCGACTGTTGTACCCATACATTGAACAGTATTGTTTTTGGTGCCTACTCATCTATAGTCTGCCTCTCGAAATTAGGCAAAACACGTAAAACCATTTTTTCCAATTTTTATTGAAGGTGGAAGGTCAAATCACAATAAACTGGTACCTACCTACATAGTGCATGCTATATTATATTGACTTTTTGACGGTGGGAATTCAATGCACTTTGAAATTCATTTAAAAACTAAAAGAACACACCTAGACAGATGTAATTGATGGTCTCATTCGATAAAGAATTTCTCCTAAGTCTGTTTTTAGCGAATTTTCGAAGAAAATGAAGCTATTGCAATGGCTTCGAAATTTTTGTAATGCAAATTTTTGACAATTTTCTTCATGGAAATCCGTTTCAGACCATTCTAAAACGATTCCTGAAATTCATCACTTTTTCATATGTATATTTATACATATATATATTTATATATATATATATATGTGTCACTCCAGACGATATCTGCCCGTGGGATCGAGATAAAAAATACAAAAAAATTTTAAAATGTCAATAATATCAAAAGTAAGGATGAGTTCGTTAGCCAGAATTTTTGGAGTACTCCAAGGGGTCAAATTTTGAAAATTTAGTTTCAAAAATCGCTAAAAAACGTGTTTTTTGAGGTTTTTGGTGTGAAATACCATCCTAAACATAGGAACATATTGATATATTCGGAAACAGTGTGAAATTTCCTATAATAATCACCCACAAAATTGGTTAGAATTATTCTTTGAAAATTCGCTCACCAACTCATGCTGCATGAAAAGAACTTTTTCGATGTGTTTTAAATTTATTGGAGTGTATTTTAGGTGTTTATTACACAAAAACACCCAAAAACTGTCGAGGAATAAGGTTTTCTGCGAGAAAAAAAACTTGGCTAAACTCCATTTTAGGGTCCCTCGACCTAAGAGTAAGTCTGTTACGTTCTGGATCACGCTGTATAACTAGGCCTGCTGGAACCACGTCAGCTTTCCTTCAGCTGAACGGGGTCAGCAGCGCCTTCAAAGTCGAGTTCCTCATTGCAGGCTGCCCTTCCAACAAAGGCTCCTTCAGCCGCCTAATTTCGTGACACGGACTATAGTGAAAAAGGAATGAGGGAATAGGAAATTACTTACTGGCCATAAAGTAGCCAAGCATCATCCAGCCAACGAGGAAAGCGATCATTTGCCCGTACGTATTATAAGCATAGTGATATGCACCTCCAAGACAAGGCTGCATCGCAGTTAATTCCAAGTAGCACATAACTGTTGAACAGACATGAATCATAGTTTTATCCATCCTTACTTATCCATGGATCAAAAACTATTTAAACAGATTTTGTGAAATGTAAAGACAAATTTCTTTATATTGAAACGCTTGCATACAAGTCTGCAACGCATTAGGACATTTCAAATCTTTCCCCTCCCTCCTTCTTCCCTTCCATCTTCTAGCAATCTTTTCTTCTCTGTGAATTACATTTTTTTCAATATAAAGAAAACAAAAATTAAACTCATCTGATCAAACACTCACTCAGCTGATCAAAACCCTGTGCACCTTATTGTTCACGTCCTAAGGAGGCTACCAGCCAAATTTCAGCTTCCTACGGTTGATAGGAAAGAAGTTATCTTCAGGAGCCACTCAGCTGATCAAAACCCTGTGCACCTTATTGTTCACGTCCTAAGGAGGCTACCAGCCAAATCATAATATTCATATAGCCAAATTTCAGCTATAATCATATAGGTACCTACCTACCTCACTTCAACGAATCATAATAATCATTGAGCATATTTCGTTACGTAACGTAACGTGACATAACGAAAATTTAGTTGTGTGCCATAGCAAAGACATGAAATGTCAAAAAAAGTCATACCTGCAATATGTGTCTTCAGTGTTACAAGATGTTCAGAACGAGATTATTGGAACAAACTCTTCAAATTATTTTACTTCGACCAAAGTGATCGTACTGCCTACATTTTCCCTCGTATACGGCCTTAATTCTTATATTTTTAGACTACTGAGTGAAGTAGGTACCTATTTGTTTTATTTATTCAAAGCTGCCAGTGATGCAGGTAGTAGTACATTATCATATCTACTCCGGAATCACATGATAGGTACCTGCCACATATACAATAGAGTTTTGGTTCTTCCCGTCACCTCCACAGAAACAAAACCTAAAACGAAACGTTTTCCTAGTGCGTATCGGAATCTAAAATCTCTCATTGAACAATTTTTGGTAGAAAACAATTGAACCGCTTATGTCTGTCTGTATTCAATGAGTTCAGTCCAAATCACTACCCCATCTTAATAAATTTGAGGGGTGTAAGAGGAGCGAACCATAGTGGAGACGATATACGTACCAGGCTGACCATAATTGATAACGAAGGTTTATAATAAGTTTGATTACTCACACGATATCAAGTGGAGTGCTCCACACATCATCAAACTGTAGCATCCAACATCTCCGTACAAATTCAATATCGTGGCAGACTGCCACAGGTTCACGCCTAGAGAACAACTCACACTGAAAAGCACCAAATCTCGTCTGCTGTAGACCCGACTTTCTGTTGCCACTTCTCGAGTTATCACGAGTTTCTGCTTCGTTATCTTGTCCTGAAAAGTTCAATAATTTAAATTTAGATGGGCGAAAACAGTGTTGAGTAAACTAAATAAGACTCACCTGCTATTTGAATATTGGGATTTCTTAAACAGTTTTTGTGAATGCTTTGTAGATGCTTAGGTACTACTTTATATTTCTTGCATCGAGACAAGAAAATAAGTTAGAATCCCAGAGTAAAAAGGGAAAGATAAGCGGCCACACTGTGGAAGAGACACTTGATTGGTTGGCCTGATCCTATCAGGCGCCAGCCAATCAGGTGGATTCTTCCACAGTTTTGCATGTCATCAGACAATTTGTTTTAAATCGTCCCATCATTCAGGTGGACCTATTTCGACTTACACGCACCTACCTATTTACCTTTAACCCGACACTTTTCTTGTGGCTTCCTCGCTAATAATACGAAGTAAACTTATATTCGTAAAAGCTTTGTTCACAAAGAACAAAATTGTTCTCTTTTGAAACCGAAATGTTTAATTTTCTTTTGAGTCTCCAAGCTTTTTATTCCGATTGTATCAATTAAAATCTTTAATTAACTGTGCTAACATTAGATGACATAGGTGCCTACCCAACATGAATCACGACGACACTGTGCATGTACAAACGCGAATTCTCACGAACTCAATCTGATTTCACTCAAACATTGAGGCTGTTGGGGACTGATCTAAAACTTATGTCTATCATAATAGGTATATCATAATCAGATCAGCCTCAACTAGCCACTAGCGTGCGCTTAGATGATGACCGCGACCTTATCACAGCCAATAGGAATCAAGTTCCTTCCACTTTGCCTGCACGTGATTGATTGGGTATTCCTCTCAGGCCCCCTTCACTTTTCTCGACCAATGGGATTAAAGTTCCTTTCTCCTGTGACTATATAATAATACATTCTTACTGATGTGCCTTCAGTTCTTGTTTGTTACTGACGAACGTTCTTACTCATTATTTTCGTGGAAATAGACAAAATCCCTCCCTTCCTATACGACAAAAAATGCACCCTTCCAGCTCAAATAGTACAATGGGGTCTGCGCATGATTTTTATTGAAAGGGAATCGATTCAAAATGGCCAAAG
>JAEMON010000005.1:6067488-6090976 GCA_030264115.1 Lygus lineolaris
TTTCCAAAAAGCTGCTATATGAGGGGTATCCGACGGTTGAAAGTTTAGGTAAATTGTAAATAGGTATTGTAATTTTAACATAACTGACGTCACCAACCCCCCGCCTGCCTGGACGGGTTCATCACCTCCCTAACCTAAATGACGTCACGCGCTCCCTTTAAGCCCGTTTTGTGGTCAAACCAGTCGTAATTTCAAGCTGAAAATTGGCAACAGGGGGTTTTGAATGGCGCTGAATAAGATGCTGAGGTTTGAAATGCAATATTCTTAACCATGCAAGTTCCCCATTGGAGTGAACCAGAAAAACTAAAAAAATGAAAATTTAGTTTCAAGGCTGTAACTAAATTAGTTT
Source organism: Lygus lineolaris (assembly GCA_030264115.1). Classification (NCBI taxonomy): domain Eukaryota; kingdom Metazoa; phylum Arthropoda; class Insecta; order Hemiptera; family Miridae; genus Lygus; species Lygus lineolaris. Next base: position 6,067,838 of record JAEMON010000005.1, read on the forward strand.
CTAGTTAGCTATTGACTCCCATTAAACATGTCATCATTTCCCGTTGGTTCTATTGGGTTCTAGAGACTCAGGCGGTTTCAACCATACAGTAAAACATGGGTGTTGAGTGGTTAAAACATCATTAATATACGAATACAAAATTAGTTTCAGAATGGCGTTTGCCCAACACTGGCGTAGAGGCTACCATTGATCCACGAGCGTTGAAATGGGGAACTTGCATGGGTAGGAATTTTGCATTTTGGATCATGAAATCAGATTCAGCGACCTTATAAACCTTTAGATGCCAATTTTTAACGTGAAATTAATTCTAGTTTGACCACAAAACGGGTTGAGAAGGAAGCGGGAGACGTCATTAGGTTAAAATTACAATACCAACTTTCATTGGGTTTCGCTAGTTTTTAACCTCTTGTGTAGCACCTTTTTGGAAAGCCCTCACCGGGATCATTCGAATGACAAAATAAAATATAACCAGTTCCTCATTCATTGGAGGTCATCATCCATGGGCTAGCTCGCGTAATCCCTGAAAATGTCGAAAAAGTAGGGAGAAAATCGCGAAAGCTGTGGGTCTGGCAAGGAATCGTGGGCACACAACACACCAAAGCGGACAATCACCAAACCAAAATTGTTCAGGAAGGTCTAAAACGTAAAATGCGAGTGGACATTTTGATTTTGGAAGAAATAAATTATTCACTTCCAAAAGCGAACACAATGGGTCCACTACCTTGATAGTTTCGAAACCATTAAATTTGAAACTTGAGAAAGAGAGCGAAGTTTTCCTTGATTGATCGCATGAGTCGTGTTAGGTGCACCTTCAAACCAAGCAAAAAAACTAAAGAGATTAGGGAACTATAGAGAGTAAAGGAGGTAGGGAACTATAGTTAGGGAGAGTAAGGAGTTAAGTAACTATAGAGATTAGTGAACTGGAGAGTCAAGTTTTCCTTGATAGCTTGCATGAGTCGGGGCTTTTCTTAAGTACGCCTTCAAACCAAGCAAGAAACTATAGTTATTAGGGAACTATAGAGAGTAAAGGAGGTATGGAACAATTGTTAGGGAGAGTTAGGAGTTGAGTAACTATAGAGATTAAGGAACTAGAGAGTCAAGTTTTCCTAGATTGCTTGCATGAGTCGAGGCTTTTGTTAGGTACGCCATCAAACCAAGCAAAAAACTATAGAGAGCAGACACTCGAACTGACAAGTTTTTTTTTCGGAAAAACCTGGAGATCGAAGTGGTGTAAACACGAACGTTTTCTCCCTTTTTCCCCGTTCTGCGTTTATTTTCTTCCCTACAAATGACGAAACTTGCCCCTCCAAAAAGTCAAAATAATTATGTTGAAAATCGGGATTTTCGTAAGAGAAGAAGAAGGCGTTTTCTTTTCATTGCTGCAGAGCTAATCTAACCTATTCTCCGAATGCCCTTCCTTGGTAGGGGTTACCTTGGTAGGGGTTATTATGCCCAAAATACACTCGAAAGAACTATTCCACCTACAAATTTGGGACCACAACAGAAAAAAACGTCCTTCCACGTTTGTTCTAATCTGACAGAAAATGATACAAATATCCCCCCCAATATTGGCTCCTCTTGGAAATTTCTGATGGTAATCTTTGGCCCATGTTCCAATGGAGAACGAACAAGTTGGACTCCGTCGTTTCTTCATCTACCTACACCCTAGAGGACTTAGGAAATTGACAACTCAATAGATTTTATGGTCTTTGGGACCATTGAACTTAAGAAACAGCCCAAGACTAGAAATGTACAAGAAATTTGAAGTGAGACAGGGGAAAAGTACTCTTATACTATTCTACTCTTAGTACTTTCTACTCTATCGTACTCTATATTTTACTCTTATACTAATTTTGATAATATTAATTAGGCTAGTATGAAGTGATGTGCGTCTGGGGTTCATCGTGCTAGTTAGTATTATCAATATTAAAAATATGAGCTATATAAGAAAATAAGTTTTACTATTCAAAAATACTATTCCCTCAAGAACAGAATAATCATTTAGTAAGTTTTGGTTACAGTTGGAAATTCTTTCAGTTATTATTAAATACTAGAAGTGAGCAGTAAGGACATACTTGTTAGGTAGCACAATAACCTTAAGTATGTATTTACATAGGTAAGTACGTATAAATATTAAAAAACGAATGGAGTACCTTACGCCACTCTTTCACCTTCTTTCCTCATCCCATTTTCTTCCTTATCAATCACTGATTATTCACACATTTTTACTTAATCACATTATCAGCGGATTTTCTAGAAATAACATCCCGATTATCCAATCACGAAGGGTCAATCTAACTGAAGAGGCAAGTCGATAAAGGTGATATGTCATGTTTTTCAAAATGTCCAGAAAAAGCTGTTTTAGTTTTTTTCTTAATATTTGTGGTCCTGGACATTTTGAAAAATGTGACATATCACCTTTACCGACTTGCCCCTTCAATTGAAAATATGAAACGTTGAGAGTTTCGCATAAACTAAACTGTCTGATCTCGGAGGAAATTTTGTTTCTTTTATGAATGTGGCGAGAAATTTGGGGCAATCGGGACCAAAACTTGAGCTCGATATTTTTTCAATGCTGGTACCAAGGGTAACTGAAAATAATTTTTGGAAGAGTGCTCAAAACTTTGGAAGACCTCGATTCAACCCATTCAATCTGATTGCAGGAAGTTGGATATTATACGGTAATACGGTGCCACAGAGCTCACTGAATCCAGAGCGAACAAGGAGTGAAGCTGCCTACTGTAAGCTTGAAAACACACGAGGTTCCGCTGGAAAGTATTTTGTACGTTGCTATTTTTTAGTGCCTTTGAATGAGGTGTTTCGGGGTAGCCAAACAGCCTGTATGATATACACAGTGTTTCACCTAAGTGACTGACACAGGCCAGGTACCGATTCTACAGATAATTTCCAGCAAAACGTGTCTCTTAAGAGTTCGCTTAACCCATATTTTAGTGAGTTTTTTTCAATTTTAAAATTATATTTTTTCCTTCGACCTTGCATCACCAAAACAGCCGTAACTACCTTAATTTACCGAGTAAAAATTACAAATAAATATACCATCTGCAAAAGGTTAAATGTTCTATCTCCCTGATGGAAAACAACAGTTTTCTTAATAGGCGATTTGGGTGAAAAATGAACTTGAAGAGGAAAACTTGTCAAATCTTAAAAATCTCCACTTTTTTCAATCGCTCCAGCATGTGACTGTTTGCCTGCAAGCCTAAAAGGTGCGGCAAAATGTCAGCTTTCCAGTATTACTTACTAATTTTGGTGCACTAATTAAGGGAGAAAGTTGTATTTTACACAAAAAAAAAAACGTGGGGTTTTCGAGGTAGGTAATAGAGTGTTTTAGGGTGTTGACGAACTGACCATGACTGGGAGAGTTTTAGTAGCATCTTCCAGGTCATTAGAGAGTATTCGCAAGCCAATGGGTGACGTTAGTGAAGGAGGCCTGGGACGATACCCTAGAGCGAGCAAACGACGATGCTAACCGCCTCCTGGAGGGGGGCCTGGCTGATAAGGAGGTGGCCCGTCGGTGTACACTTTTAAAGTGACCCATGATCCGGGAGTCTTTAGGTCGCCGCAAACGGGTGACTTTAAAAGAGCCATTTCATCGTCGCCTTCAAGTTACTACCGTCGTTTCAAGGTTACGGGCCCCGGCTGTCCCAGGCTCTGTGAGGAGGTTCCATGTCACCCGTCAGTGGCAAGCGAAAACGCTCTATTATTTTGATCTGAAACAATAGCAATTTCATTGAACGCGGTTCTATGGTAGAATGTTAAGAAACTATACCTTCGATTGTGACTCGAAACAGCTCTTTGGTATGAATATCCAACATCCCAGCGGCACCTCGAACGTTCTCAAGAAAACAAAGGAACCGATTTTTAAAATAGGTACATACGGACATTGTTCAGACTCAAAATCATTTCACAAGCAGAATATTTGGAACATATCAATCTGAAAACTATCTTAGAAACAATACAAAGTCGAAAAGCTTAAAACAAACGATAATTAGGTAGGTACCCGTATAAGAATTTTCAACAAAATAGGATAAGACAAAAGTGAAACAATAGTTTTTTAACCAACTCAACATTAAACATTCAGGTAACGAAAGTTTAAGCAACATCCAGTAAGGTGAAGATGATAAAAATATAATAACATTTTTTAGTTATAAGGTAACAACACGAAGGCAGAAGAAAAACAACACTGACTAAAAGTATATGATAAAAACGAAGATGAAAGCGACTGAACGACTTTGATTCTTGTATATTTTGGTTTGTGCGGTTGGTAGGTAAATTTGTGTGTGGTAGGTAAATACATATCTATTGAGATGTCCTACCTGCCGGAATCTATTTCATTTTTCACTAAACACAATGGGATTGATGCTATTCATTATTAAGTACACAAAATTGTTGACTGAAATGAGCAGTTTTCCTAACTAAATGGATAGCAAGGTAACAATCTCTTTCAATAGAATGAAATTGCCTCTTCCTATTATTTATATTATTGGGAGTTTTTTGTTCGTTTTAATAACAGTTAACGTTAACTTAACCACAATAAATTTGAAAGGAACTATGTATTATTGAATCTAAATTTGAATAGGTATTTTAATAAAATGAACAATCATTCCATGGAAAATATTGAAGGTATCAAGTATTACAATAGACAAAGTACGAGTACATAGGTCCAAAAGGAAACATGTTTCAAAAATCATTCAAAATGTTCAGAAACCATATCGTTCTCATCGTTTTTAACAATAAAATAAAGCAGTATGAAAATAAACAGTTCATACTTTACACTGGAGTGGGAACTGAGAAATGTGAAAGTATAATCACAGTTACCAACGATACAACATAGGAAATGGACTTCAGAAAGACACAAAAACGAAACATACACCCAAAGCAGCGACAAAAGCCATGAAGATGAATGAAGATCATCATCAGCAACAACAGGGAGAGGCTGAAAATCCAAAAGATTGCATCAAGAACCGCAATAGTAGTAATTTTGAAGATGAGACTCTTTGATGCATACTAACAAATGAGTTTCTATTCCTAGTAAATGCGGTACGAGTAGTATATATATGTAGGTATGTAGGTACGTCAGAGGACTGTGGAGTGTAGTGATTTTCTGCTGATCAGGGACATTGAAGTTCGTAAGTGAGAAGGCATCATCCAGGCGAGGAAAACAAAAGTGAATCGATTCCTCGTAAAAACGTCTGTCTGCCAAGTTGGCTTCGACAGAAATGAGGAAAATACGTCCTTTGTTCTATCCTATAAAATTGTAGTTCTAATCTAACGGAGAGCTTTCGAAAAAGAACGGAAGAGGACGAAAATGGGAAAGTAAAAACAGCGAATGATAAATTACGAATTTCTTTCCTCATCTAACCTAGGTGCCTTAAATATATCGCGAGTTTCACAATCATTTCTTGGGGACAATGAGTAGGTCACCTACTTGTAAGATCATTATCCGACAGTGGTGTCATTCATTCAACGAAAATTTAGTAGGTAACTAAGGAAGCTTTTCAAAGTAAACAAGAAACTCGGTTCGGTGAAATCTAAAATACTCTGCCAAGTGGAAATGGCACACAGCTCTTGATCGTATTCATGTGTCAGTTTAGACAAAATGTAAAAATAAATTTGAAAACACCTGCCGGATTGGGTGGGCGGTATAGCTTCCTGAGTTTTGTAACATGCACGTATGGAATCAGTTAGTGAACATTTCAGCAAAATTGATAGAATGGTTCCGGGGTTATCCCTATGAAAATAAATTTCAAGTTTGCGCATGCGCAGTAGCCATCACTTATCCAATTGTGGCGTAATTTTCTTGGAGTCAGCGCTCAACTACACTTCGAAATCGAGCGAAACCGGTTCATTAGGAACTGAGAAATCTTAGTTTCAGGAAATTAACGTTTGCGCATGCGCACTAGCTACTGGTAGTCCGGTGGCTATGAGATTAATTGGGGACGGTCAAGAGGGTACCCCGTACAGTCCCTGAAAATTTAACCGAAATTGGTCGAGTACCTATCTGGAGTTATGGCTATTATACACATCTAAAAATTGCACATGCGCAGTAGGTAATACTGATAAAATCGTTTCAAAAGTCGTAAGGAACTGTCAAAATCCAAGTACCATCCGAATTTGAGCGGAATCAGTCCATTAGGAACTGAGAAAGAGTCGTTTCGGGAAATTCACATTTGATTGCTACTGCCGGTCCGATGGCGATGAAATTCTTGGCGGACCCTCTGGGGTCTAACCCGCGTAATTATTGAAGATTTCATAGAAATTGGTCGAGGAGTTTCGGAGTTACTGCTATGAGAACAAATTTCAAGTTCGTGCTTGCGCAGTAGCTACTAGTGATCCAATCGTGACGGAATTTATGTAATTGTCTGGGAGTCAGCCCCCAATTACCTTCCAAATTTGAGGTCAATTAGGAACTGAGACACCTGGGTTTCAGGAAATTAACGTTTGCGCATGTGCTCACGCTAGTAGTGGTCCGATGGTGATGAAATTGATAGGGGACCGTCACGGGGATAACCCGCACAATCCCTAAAATTTCATCAAGTTAGGACCATAACTTCATATAGTTTTGCCTGGGACAAGGAATTGACTACAGACAGACCAACAAACATACAGGCAGACACGGAACCAAAATTGATCAAAATGCTCTGAGACGTAAAAAGCAAGTGGAAATTTTCATTTTGGAAGCCAAAAATTTACACGAATACATAGCTTCAAAAGAAGAAATACATACTTTAAAAGACCGAATTTTTCAAAAAACAATTTCAAAATTATTGCGCTCATTCTACGCAAGTTTTAACGGATCAAAAATATTACGTAGTGCGGGGGGTTACATGTTTTGTGAAATTTCCGCGTCAAAACAATTAAAATTGAAAAAAAATAAATTGACTTTTCTCAAACTATATTACTAGAAGGACAAATATTAACCCTTTGAGGCCTAGCTCCGCATATATGCGGACCTCCCTGATGCTCGCCCTCGCCTGGCTCCGCATGTATACAGACCATTCTTAGTGCAGCTCCTGGCCTAGCTCCGCATATATACAGTTTCGTTTTCTATGCACTTTCCATTCATTTTCTATGGTTTCATTCATCTTTGTGACGGCCTTGGGGGTCATGTCGATGCTCAACACTTCTACCTACAGTGATATAATCCCACCCCTACCCTCCCATAAGCCTCACTTCTTGGTTTCTTGGGACCTCCCAAATATTTGTCCGTCCAATAATTTTGTCTTTCAAATTTTCTTCGTCCAAAGTTTGGGGCATGCTAGCGATCATTGTTTCCCACCTTATGCCGGGAAAAGTTACCACAGGAGCTCTCCATAGAGGGTTATGTTGAAAAACTGAGATGTAGTTAGGGTATGTTTTTGAATTCCTCATGGGTTACCCATAGTTACCAGCTGGTACCCATGATGCTGCTAGATTTCTCTGAAAATCCCTCACAGCTGTACTGGAAAAATATACTGAAAACCTTTCATAGACGCAAATCCTACACTACAGGTTGAAATAGAGGAGATAGTAGACTTTTTGAAAGAGTACATGATGGAAGAGAAGAAGAAATGGATCAATGAGCTTGAAGCATTTTCTACGCGTACCCAAGAGAGACTTCGAACAGGTACGCGAGAAGAATGTCGTGTTCACAACAAATATAATGCAGCACTCTCATTGGCCCATCTTTCTTCCTCGGGAGACTGAGTAAAAATGGCGCAAAGAACAAAAACAGATCACCTTTAGAAGGTGGTTACCTTTAGATTAGAAGATTACCTTTAGAAGGAGCGTGGAGTCCAGTCTATTTACCAACTGCAAGGCTGGTCGAATTCGGACCAGCGGCCTTGAGCTCTTCATAGATCGATGTCGCCTCAGATTCCATTGAATCCATTTGTTCTTTTGTCAAAGATTTCTTTCCCTTTGTACAGAAGACTAGCAGCTCCGAAAAATGGTAGTCACTGAAATCAATAAATATATTGTAAATATGTACTACTTTCACTGTAGTGCAAATAGTAGCAAAATAAAGGGAAATCAGAATAGGAAAATAGAGAATTTGGTAACTTACTCTTTGATGAAGGATTTTTTTGATTTAATGTTGATTGGAACACTTGGTTGTCGCTTATTGAAAAACTTGACCTTAGATAATGGATCCCCTCCTTCTCCAATGCTGAATTTGACGAAGCACGAGCGGAACTCACAGTTATACTGACTTCCGAAAGACTTTGTTAGCCTGGCGACCATATCTGATTCCATTTTACTTTGTTCTGGGCCCTTAACACAAAAAGCGCAGGGTCTCAGCATATTCTAAATGCCTGCAACCTACTAACTTATAAGTTAGACTTCGCTGAACGATACAATAGGTTTGTTTGCAGTGTCATTTACAAGTGTTTGAAAGAGTATACAAACCGTTTATAAACTGAATGAAAACTGGTGAAGTGCTCATGAGTGACCAATACTTATTTCCAAACTGTCAGAAGATGCAAGCCAAAATTATTTTTCTGAGCGAACTAGTGATCGATCCACAACTAGGTTCAAACCAGTTTGAAAGACACTGCGAACGGACCATCTTGGATATTATAAACAGTTAGAAATGATCAAGTGACTGCGAATGCATGAACGTGTTTGCAAACGGTTTCTCACCAGTAAATTGGTCAATGCTAACAAACCTACATCATATATCATCAGAATTTAAAACTAGGATTAACTATTAAAGTAGGTGGTACTACCTAGTTATTCAAGATTAAATGTGAATTTCGTACAAATTAGGATAAAGACAGTAACTCTCTGGCAACGTATAGCAGCCGTATCCCCAGATGAAAGGAATATCGGAATTCAGACGAACTAAAAATTTTTGCTCGTCATTCAATGTTTTCCCATAAGAAATTCGTTTCAATGGGATCAGTTTTACGACATGTCATGTACGAGCTAGATATCAGGTGGTATTATAAATTTGGTATTATAAATATAGTATTATAAATTTGGTATTATTTGGTATTATTATATAAAATCGTCTAAATTTGGAGGATAGATTGGAGCTAGATAACAGGTGGTATTATAAATTTGGTATTATATTTGGTATTATTAGGATAAAATCGTCTAAATTTGGAGGATAGATTGGAGCTAGACAACAGGTGGTATTATATATTTTTGTATTATAAATTTGGTATTATATTTGGTATTATTATATAAAACCGTCTAAATTTGGAGGATAGATTGGAGCTAGATAACAGGTGGTATTATATATTTTTGTATTATTTGGTATTATAAATTTGGTATTATTTGGTATTATTATATAAAATCGTCTAAATTTGGAGGATAGTTTGGAGCTAGATAACAGTTGGTATTATAAATTTGGTATTAAATAAAGGAACTACGATTTCTCAGTTCCTTACGTACGAGTACAAAGGAGAAAACCGTCAAACCTTCCAAACTAGAGACCCTTGGATATAAAATCGTCTAAATTTGGAGGATAGGTTGGAGCTAGATAACAGGTGGTAAGTATTATAAATTGTGTATCAATTGGATCCTCAAACGAGAATATTTTTGCCTTCCCCAACCCTTTGTAGGTACCAAAATCGCTAAAATGTTTCATGTTAAACAGCTAAACTGGTTCTATTAAGTAGTCCATAGATTACTCGACAATGTCACAATGAGTGGCATGGCCACTCATAGACGATGCTGGGTATCCTTTATAAAGTATCCATATCAGGTTGTAGGGGAAGAAATTCATGTTTTCGAAGATCGAAAGGACTTTGCGCCTGGTTCAAATGGTCCGGTGCTCCCCTAGGAGCGTATTTCCATTCGGGAACTTGTTTCTAACTCGTTTGAAATGACCGCTTCCATTGGTCGACTCAGTGTTGTTGCCAGATGGCCAGAATGAGATTATCGTACCAAACCCTTCAAATTATCGTACCTAAAATTTCCCTTGATTTAGTGATGCTGAAAGACACAAATATATGATTTTCCCCAATATCAGGGCGTAATTAGGATATTTTCATACTAATGAATGATAGTGTCTTTACTAGGAGTACAATGCGAAAATACTATCATTTTAGTAATTCAGAATCAGAATTCCTAAGGCAGCTGATAAATTAATTGGAAGATCTATTACATAATATCAGTTCTTTAGCCTCAAACTTCTCCAAATTATGATAAATTTAAAATGATTCCTTATTTTGATAAATAAACCGTTAGTAGTTGTCAACTTACCTGTTCTAGATCTTCCATGAAGACAAGTGTGTACAAATCTCTTTTCCCCATAGCCTCAAGAATCATTCTAGATTTACGTAATTCCGGTGAAGTTGAGTTGAGGAGATCTTGGAACAGGCAATCTGTTGCCTTAAGGAATGCTTCAGGGTGCTTGTGGCATTCAGATAATTTGCAACTCCTGTGGACGAAGAATGATCGTACAGCTTCACCATCCATGTCAACAAGCACGAAAAGCGAAGAAATGTGTAACAAAGTAAATGCACAGACTGAAGATCTGTAAACTTGCTCTGACCTACCTGACAACGACCACTCCTGTAGAATCGGGTTCCTCCCATGAAATTCGAAAATATTCATCTGCTGCTATTAGGGCGTCGATGAGCCTGTAACAAAGGGACACCCAATCAGTTACTGCATTGATATCAAGGGCACGTGTCCAACAGGCCGACAGGCAATAAACCATCGAAGAGACTTGAAGGACTTCAGAATTTGGAATAAGGAATAATTTATCGTCTTTAAAAAATCTAGTCTTAATCTGCTCATATTCAAATTTAAGCAATTGTACAAATTCAAATCGCAAGAGTCTATCTATCGCGTATAATTTTGCGATTTTTGAACTAAAAATTTCATTTTATGGGCCATTATTTTATAGAGCATTTTGCTCTGATTCCGAATAATATACTCGTACCATCATATTATTCAAGTTCCTATAAGTACCTACAAATGACTGAAACCTTAACGAGTTTTGGACCCAGTTTTATAAATATATAAAACCCAGACGATTATTTATCGATTTACGATTATTTATCTGACCCTCTAAAAAATCCACAAAAATCAAAATGGCAATTATAATAATAAAATACCTACGAGTTCGTTGGCCAGCATTTTCAGAGTAGGTACTTCAAGACTTCAAATGGGGAATTGTCGTGTATGAGAAAACCAAACCAAACCTTAGCCAACCTTTGTTTTGTTATTTGGAATAAAATGACACTGTTAATACAAAAACAAAAATAGTTTATCGTTCTGGTGTGGAGAAAACTTGAAATAAAATGTCAGCTGTTCGAATAACAGGCGGAATTCCAAAGGCTCTTGAGAAACCCTACGTCACACCAAAAGAACTGAACCGAAAAAGAATGCACTGAGATTTGATTGAGACATCCTTTTACGTCACTTTCCCGCCATAGGACAATAATAAAAATATTTCAATAAATTTTATAAAATTACAGATACTATACTATACAACTTCATTATTGTTTCTTTTTGGCCATTTTCTTAAAAAATATATATAAATATTTAAACAAATTGATGATAATTCTCCATTTTTGAAAATTAAGGTTGGAAAAACGTGTTTTTCTAGGGATTTGGTGTTAATTGCCATCTTGAACACAGGAACATAATTGTTACGGTATACGCGGAATCAGCGCAACATTTCTTACAAGAACCAATTCTCATGAAATTTGTTAAAATGATTGTTTGAAAATTTGCTCATCAACTCATGAGGGAATTTTTCTTAAGCTTTCCACTTACAACCAAGCGTTGCTAGAAAAACTAACTTCCCAATTTTCCACCCCGAAAAAATCGTTCATCTGAATTTATTACACATTATACCACCATGATGCCATTTTCCCTCGAAGACCCACCTGAGAGTACGCGCTTGATTAAGTTCACGTTGGATTGATTTTCAGTGTCCAATCTGGCTGCCCCATTCGATGCTTCCAAGCAAATGCTCTATTGGTAATAAGAACATATGACGATTGTGCCATAATTTAAGCAAGTCACTTATATTATCAAGTCAGTCGTGTTCAAACTGCGCTCCACTGATGCTCTCAAGCGCTCAGTTATTGAGCCAGAAGGTGGCTAAAGCAGGTTCCCTGTTTTTGAATTTTAGCAGTTAGCTCTAAGCATATACCAAAGCGAGGAGCGCAGCGTAGAGTTGTGTGTTCATATTCTTATATTTAGGGTCCTTATCTGATCCCTACCAAGCACCTTATGTATTAAGTACTTGAGAACCTAAATATTTCAATGCAAGAAGGAATCCCTGCCAGGTTGTTATTTGGTATAGGGTAGAGGGACTTCTTGTGATTGTTACCCTGAATGTTGGTTTAGGTTTGGATGTTACGTGATTACTTACTTACATCAACTCCACAGCTTTGCACGTACGATGTTGGTAACAATCCCGATGGAGTTTCGCTCTGTAGACAAATACATCTAACAAAGCGTCTTTGATCTTATCCCGAAAACCAATGTATTTGACTCCATTTTTTTCAACGATGCCAACGTGATCTATGATACGGTTGATGTCCAAAGTGAAGGCCTGTCCGAATTGTTTGGCGTCCCTCATGATGTACTCGAATTTGTCGACATCTAATCCGTTGTCTTTGTTTGCAATGATCTGAAATGGGAAATATGTATACTGTGGGTCATCTATTTGAACAAACATAGAGGTGTTAACAATAATAATAGTCTTTATTCAGTCTGACATAGAATGGTGCACAACAGGGCTTCCCAAAGGGAACAAGGGCTTCCCAACAGGGCTTGCGGACCCTGTTCACGGAATAATATCTACTGCGGACCCTTCTGACAAAAATATTTAGATTTAGCTACATGAGAGTTTATATACATGACATGTAGTTTGTGGTAAATAAAGTTTACTAAACTAGCCAGGCCATGGCATTTTATTAGTGGAGGAGGGGAATATCACAATGAAAACAAACATTACATTTACAAACTCAACTTTATTTACAACATAAAAATCCAATTGAACAGAACGGAATCGATAGGTAGGTATAACTATTGTACGTAATCGAACAGAATAAATTGAAAAGTAATGATTTGAACATTGAGTCAGCTTCATTAATGGGATGAATTAGGTTGTTTTAATTGGCACAATTTAGAAGTATCTGGTTTAATTTTTGATGGCCGGAGTCGGATGTTGGGTTCAGCATCTAGACGGCTTCGGTGTTTAGTATTGGTGGCTGCATAGATAGGGAATCCAGATTCGCATAAGTAAGTTGTGGCAAAAGGAAGAAGAACGCGTCTCGCTTTTTCAACAAACTGTAGGAACTTTTAGCGAATTTTCGAAGAAAATGAAGCTATTGCAATGGCTTCAAAATGTTTGTAATACAAATTGTTGACAATTTTCTTCATGGAAATCCATTTCAGACCATTCTAAAACGATTCTTGAAATTTAACACTTTTTCATATGTATATACTTATATGTATATATGTATATGTCACTCCAGACGGTATCTCCCGTAGGATCGAGATAACAAATCCAAAAAAATTTTAAAATGTCAATAATATCAAAAGTAAAGATGAGTTCGTTGGCCAGAATTTTTGGAGTACTCCAAGGGTTAAATTTTGAAAATTTAGTTCCAAAAATCGCCCAAAAACGTGTTTTTTTTTTTTTAGGTTTCTGGTGAAATACCATCCTAAATATAAGAACAGATGGTATATTCGGAATCAGCGTGAAATTTCCTATAAGAATCACACACAAAATCGGTTAAAATTATTCTTTGAAAATTCGCTCACCAACTCATGCTGCATGAATGGAACTTTTTTTCCAGGCGGAGCCAAAAATGGGAGTAGTATCACACTTGAAAGTAGATTTCAACGTGGAGCCTGAAGTTATGTCTATCAGACATTCGTATTCACTTGACGATGGACGATAGATTTTTTTTGTCAAAAAATGTTTCGCGAGATTATTAGAGGGATCAAAACATAAATACGCTCGACTTCCTGAAGGAAAGGCATGGCTTAGGGAAGCGAAAATATCGAGTTCCTTTTCATACCCAGATCTCTCGTCGCAACAATCACAATTGGCAATTGCGGCTATTCCATTTAATTCGTTGAACTGAAAGATTTGAGTGAGAGCTTTGCAAAAAGGTGATATATGTGGTGTATCTGATGATTGGAAGTGAGCGAAAACGAGTACTGGAAAAAATATACAGATGACGTCACACATCCCATGCCCGTCTGGGGGGCACCCTCCGCTCATCAGAACAGATGAAGTCACGCGTGATCTTTTCAAACGTTTTAGAGCCAACCTAAAGACCATTTTGCGCAGAAAATTAGAACTTGGAGGTATTTATGAGTGCTGAATCCGAATTTGAAGTCGAAAATGCAAAATTACGACACACTTGAATTCCCCACTGCAAGATTCAAAAGCACAATGATTGTTCATGGTTACCATGACTCAATCAAGAAGATTGAAAAACTTGGAAAGAATAAGTCGGAATAATCAAGAAAAATTAGAATAAGTCGGAACCACTACTCAATACACCGTATCTAGAAACAAAACAAACATGAAGTGGCAGTAAAAGTTGGTTGAAGACCCTTATCAGCCAGCGTATGCGTACTAGAGATTTCTCACGGCAAAAAGTCTATTGAGAATGAACTTCCAGGCCGTAGGATTTCGTGAAAAACCCCTCGCTTTTTTAGTTAAACCAGCCTTTTGAGGAACTTTTTAGTTAGTTTTCCGATGTTTTTGTCTATACCGTTGAACCTACAGTAATCAAACGTTGCCGTTCGCACTGTATTACTCTGCTTGGCGTGGTGGAGCCGGTTTTTAGGCCCATCCAAAGAAAAGTTGGATTATAAATTTTGGGAAATTTAAAATTTCTCTTCACTAAGATTTAAGTAATTGGATTATAAGCAAGACTTCCCACGAACAACTTTTTATGTGAGTGAACGGGAAAACAGAAAACAACGGAAAACTAAGGAGGGGCTTTTTGAGAGGCACTCAAGCAAGAAATTATAGAGGACAGGACATGATTCTACAAAGTAAATCGTCGCTTAAGAAGCAACACGCCCTATGAACCAAATCCCAATTTTTCAGGAGGAGGAAAAAACTGAATCCAGGTTTTGATCACCTGTCCCTTTGTTTCCCGTTTTTCCGTCACTTCTTGCCTTCCGGTTGTGGTCAATATTGAAAAATAGTATTAATTAAAGAAAATAGGACATTTTTTTGTTACGGGGTGTTGTCCAAATAGGTAATTCAGGTAGGTATTGAGGTAAATGGGGGTGTTATGTTTTTCGAGTATTTCTCGATTTTGTAGTCTAGTTGAAGCAGTTTTGAGCTTACCAGCCGATGCAACGTGAGAAGTCGAATAAGGATCAGTCAAAACCTAATTTTCGTGAAAATGGTCGATAGGGGGTGTTGCTTCTTAAGCGACGAAATACGCTTAATATGTCCGATCCCCGTTCTTAGAGATGAATTGGGGGTTTGTGGGTTATTTATCTACTGAACTAACCTAATAGGCAGAACAACCACTCGATATCCACTCTTCTTGTGACACGGCTAGTTCTATTGACTTATGTAGCCTAGTCAAGAAGGCCAAGGGTTACAACGTTTGGTAATGAATCATGATAATAACATACTTACTTCATACAAGAAAAAGTTGTCTTCATCCTCCGGCACTTCTCCCCCGATCAGCCGGCAAATGAAATCAACGTGTTCCTCTTCTAGACCATATTTCTTGAAGACAGGACTCAAACCATTCGTCTCAACAAGGTGCTTGAAGATTATAGCGCTGTTCGGTTCATGCTATAATGAAATTGCGCAGACATAACATAGAGGAAAAACTGTAAAATCCTACCCAAACATGATATATAGTACCGCAACACGAAATTACAAGCATTGAGGGGGTACTTTATCTTGTGAAGATTGTGTTGATTGACCCATTCGTTGAAGATAATAATAATAATTAGATACCAGCATACATGTCAAATATCGGGTTCTGAAACAGTAACAACTCGCCTCTACTACTCATAGCTTGTGAGGCCCCTTTGTGTGAAATACACATTACACATGTTGTATTGTGGATTATCTTGCGCTTGTAGTTTCGTGACACCGAGTGTAATACAATATTAATTGATAACAAAAGTTTGTTACACGGTACCTAATTAAAGCAATTTTAGGGCCTTTTCAAAAAAACGCAGTAACCTTGATGGTTACGTGAACCTGTGGTTTACCTTGACAGTTACGTAACCCTGAGGCTACCAGCTGGAGCGTTCAAAAAAGTTCTTTTTGGTAAGGTTACCATGATAGAATCGATTATTCTGGTAACCTTGAAACTTCAGGAAACTTCAAGAGAAATCCATGTCAAGCCACTCATGTTAGATAAATGCCATGCAGTTTATAGACATGGAGGCTCAAAAGTACTCATTTTTAGGTATCCATGTTGCTACCTACCTATGAAAAACCATGTTTTATCATTTAAAAACAATATTACACAATTTATGTTTATTTGGACCGGATATGTACGACTTTTTACAAGTTTAAGCGAAATGTTTTCTGCAGCCACATTGTTATAATATTTTATCAAGTTGGTAGCATTGGACGTCCAAGATTTTTTCAAAATCTTTCAATGTTTTGTTTAATTGTGCTGAAAGACGGATCTAGATTTCATTTCGTCTGTTCGAACCTATTTTTGCCCATTTCGTGTAATTTTTACCTACTTCAAGAATCGTGACAAAATAGTTACCCGGTACGGACCCGGGGAATAATGTAGTTACTGGAATTCACAAATCGTACAAGAACTGCTGTGATAAGAAAACAGAGGAAGTGTCAACCGATTTCGTTTTGGACAAAAAATTTCAATTTATGTAAGTTATTTGGACATCGTCATAGCTGAATGAATAATAAGAAAGCCTTTATGATTTTAATGATACCTACGTGATTCAAAAGGTACCTAGTTTCTGTTTGCAATAAAGTCAGCAACTTGAAAGTCTCCTGTGTCTGATTATTTCTGTTCCTGTCCTATATCAATGTTGTGTTTAATATTATACTGAGTTTATTAACTAGGTACTGATAAATAGTAGGTGATCAAAAAATTATGCAGTTAGTTAAGTAAAATTATGAATCGAAAAAATTGAAACTTGGTTGAGAAGTAGGTAGTCAGCCATTGTTTTTCTGTTCCCAGTTGATCGTTAGAGACCCCCCGGCTCGGCCAATAGGAATCGAGCTCGAAGAGTTTACCATGGTAAACTTCAAGTAACCCTGGGGCCCCTCAGGGTTACGTACCCATGGTAAACTTTTCGATGAATCGCAAGAAGTATCGATTACTGACCTTTATTAAACGCACATTTTCTAACCATGGTTTGGCAACCTCAAGGTAAACTTCAACCCCAGGGTTACTGGTTTTTTTTTTAACCGGCCCTTAGTTGAACACTTCGGCGGCTGCCTGAAAACTGTTATTTGGGAAAATAGTCGGGATTCAGCCAAATTAACACGATTGTCATCCCACATTTTTATTTTTTCAACTCCCAACACTGTTGTAGAGAACTATCCTATCTACTTTGCCCATAAAGAGTTCTCCCAATTGAAAAAAAAAAAAAAATTGTATACTACATCACCCTTCAAAAAGAAAGTAGTTGAGGGACAAGGAAAATCTGCGGTCCAGAGTAACCCTTGCATTACATGACACTGCGTATTTCACATTTGAGCATGTGCAGTCTCTACTATTGATCCGTAACCTAAGAAATTCATATGGGACCTCACCTCGAACTACCATCAAATTTCAGATTTTTTTTCGATCATTGGTTCATGGAGTAGGTAATGGCGGCTCGCATAAATTCGTAGGCATACATACACACCCACGCACAAACCTACTAAAGTAGGCAGGTACTTACCAGGAGGACGGAGTTAAAATTTCAGATTTGTTGGATCATTGATTCGTGTAGTAGTTTTACACATTCAAAGTTCAGTATGCCTAATAAGTGCAAAAACGAAAACATAACGCTGTGTCCAACGTGGAAGGCAAACGGAATGAACGAACGGCACGAATATAGCATATTAGTCTAGTCGCGTCGACTTGACGCGGGAACGGGGTGGATGAACGAACGATTGACGGAAGGAAGTTGAGCGAAATCCGTGGTTTCGTTGTTTATATTTTGGGGTATTTGATAAGTGACCAGGTTAAGGTTATGCCAATATCAATCTTCGTGGATCATATTCCTGACCAGTGTGTGGTAATGTTTAAATGGTAAAGCAAGTTAACCTATTCAGGGGGGGGGGGGGGGGGGGGGGGGTGTTCTGTAAGCCAAACAACTGTAGGAAACAACAGTTGAGTTCGTAACTTGGTGATAAACGCCGCCATGTTTTGCAAGTGAGGTGTGCTGTAACCAAGCAACATCGACAAAAGCTGTCCACTGTGGACAAGCTTATGACCACCTCAGGAGGTGGTGAGAAGAATTGTTGAGATACGGTTAGGTGACTGAATCAAGTTATCTTGGATTTATCATAATTTACAGGATAACTTGAGCATTTGTATTGAGTTATTAGCGTGATACGCCAATTTGTGGTAATTTTTGGTGAATTGAACCATTGATTATCATGTTTTCTTCCTTTTTCCTTGACATATTATTATACAATCGATACATCGTTGCCAATCGATACATCGAGTACCAACTCGATAATTTCTCACAACAGTTGTTCTGCCGGTTTGACTGTCCAACAGTAGTTTTCAACAGTTGCAATAACCCCAAAGTTACGGAACAATCCCCCTAGTTGGCCATGTTCTATGGCTACCATCTCTAGTCAACAATAAAGAATTTTTCTGTGATACAGATCTTTTTTGCTTTTATTATTTCAACTTTTTAGTTCACTTATTCCTAAACCAACAGATGAAATGTGTAGAAAATAATTATTTACTTGCATAAGATTTTTTCAATCTTGTTTTCCGTATTTCTGTTTTTGAAAGTTTTTTAGGTAACTTTGTTTGAAATACATATGTATTTTACTGTTTTAGCGAATTTTCGAAGAAAATGAAGCTATTGCAATGGCTTCAAAATTTTTGTAATGCAAATTCTTTACAATTTTCTTCATGGAAATCCGTTTCAGACCTACATATATATGTCACTCCAGACGATATCTGCCCGTGGGATCGAGATAAAAATCCAACAAAAATTTTAAATTGTCAATGATATCAAAAGTAAGGATGAGTTCGTTGGCCAGAATTTTTGGAGTACACCAAGGGGTCAAATTTTGAAAATTTAATTTCAAAAATCTCTTAAAAACGTGTTCAAGGTTTCTGGTGTGAAATACCATCCTAAATATAAGAACAGATGGTATATTCGGAATCAGCGTGAAATTTCCTATAAGAATCACCCACAAAATCGGTTAAAATTATTCTTTGAAATTTCGCTCACCAACTCATGCTGCATGAATGGAACTTTTTTTGACTCCGTATCGGTTTATGGCGGTAATGTTTAGATTTCCGGCACATCGACAATTTTTATCAGCATAAAAAATTGAACAATTTCAGATGGTTCGCGAAGATTTTCCTTAATTTTGACAAGTAATGTGTGGGAACCTTTTTGCTTTTGAACAGTGGCCCAGCTATCTTGTACCACTTATCTCATAGGAGAAAGGCAGATATGAAGAGAAGTGTGAGCGAAATACATAACATAGAGCTAGAGATATTCCACAGATCAGTCCTTTTTGAACTTCACTCATAATATATTATTATCAGTTCCATTTTATTGGAAAATACGAGGAGATAAACACAAGTTGATGCAACAAGTTACTGATAACGCACTGTAAAAAAAACCAAGCAAAACACGCGAACGGGAGGCGAAAATCAAACTGGCTTGAAAATCAAACCTGGACGAACGTTGCGAACGGGCGGCAAGTCTACACTGGACGCTCGTTGGCGAATTTCGTTCGTTCGCGCCGCTCGCACATGCTGTCCACGTAAGGCCACAGCAAATATGAAACTACGAAGGTGTTTTTGGCTGAGTCCCGACTGTTTCTAAATAACTACTGTTACAAGCAAGGGCATAAATACGTTAAATTGTTAAAACTGTTGAACATTAAAGTTCCAAGGATAGGTGGGTACCTACCTTCCATTTGATTCCACGAGCCATCAAAAACCGTTCCCACAAGTGGGAGAATGGACCATGGCCAACATCGTGACAGAGGCCAGCCAGGAGTACGCAGAGCTTCTTGTCATTTGATATGCTGGCGCCGCAATTTCTAAGGAACACCTGAGCCCAGTGGCACACACTGTAATTATTAAGAAACAATGTTGTCAAAATATGAAGGTAGACTGGGCTATACTCGCGAAACTTTTGAACAAATACTATTAGTACAGATTTACAAATATAAGTCGCCTAACTCGGTTTTTTATGAAGATAAAAATTATTTTGATTATATATCTACTAGTAGGCGAAAGTGAATTATATTCAAGAGTTGAATGAAATGCCTGATCCAACAGGAAATAATGAGGTAGGTATCCAGCACCTTGGATATTGACTACGACTCCCAGAACCGCATCATTCTTGAGTTGAAGAATCCAACTGGTCGTTTGGCAAGATGGACATTACGTTTACAACCTTACCGTTATAAATAAAGTTGTTTACCGAAAAGGTAAATTGAATTGTGTTGCAGATGCTCTGTCCATCTCAAGTAAATGTTGCTGCTGTTTCGTGTGCTATCACTCCCAGGAATTCTTCTACTCCAGCTACCAAGTCAGTCAAAGATGATTGGTATGATCAGAAGATTTACAGAGTACTTGCTAGGACAGACAATCATTCTGAATGGAAGATAGAGAATAACCAGCTTTATTATTATTATCGCTAGTCATTTCTAAAGGGCGAACTTGAAGACCCAAGCGAGGATTGGAAATTAATCATTCCGTGGAATCTTAGTTCTCAAATTCTTGCAGAATGCCATTATGGTTCTCAATATAGACATTTAGGTGTAGCAAAAACACACTGGCATGTTTGTAGATTGTATTACTGGCCAGGTATCAAGACATTGTTCGTTACATAAGAATATGTGGCGAACAATGTCTTGATTGCACACCCAGAGGGTTGATGTTTCTGCGCTACCTCACTAATCCTTGGAATACCGTGTCTGCCGATATTATGGGTCCTTCCCCTCGCAGTTCTTCTGGAAACAATTATTTGGTAGTGTTCGAAGACTCTTTACCAAATGGGTAGAACTTGTGTCGAACCAAAGCGCTACATCTTCCGTTATTCTCGCTAAGTTCAGAGCAACTATTTTGAAATGTTTTGGTAGTCCTTCTGTATTGATTACAGATAATGCGACTAATTTTGTCAGTTCTGCCATACGTTCCCTAGCACAATCTTGTAAGATTCAGCATAGTACTACACCACTGAACGGACAAACCACAACGTAGGTGCGCCAACTCATAGGCACATAGTAATGTTGATCAGTCGTGTCATACCCAATGGGATCTTTATATGGGTGAAATTCCGATTGCGCTGAACAGTGCTCTGCACAGTTCGACAAAATATTAAGGCCAGCTTTCCTTAATTTTGAGCGTGAGATGAAGCCTTACCGTCTCTTGCGTTCCAGCATCTGTAGTGACCCGACCCAATCTGATTACTCCAACTCAGACAAATGGGCAACACGTATAAAGAAGCTGGAAACAATCCATCATCTTGTTGAGAACCTCCTTCTCAAAGCCAGCACATATCAAGGTCATCGCTACAACTTGCGCCAAAGACCTGACAAGTTCTGTATTGGCAACAAAATTTTGCAACTCTCTTACAATCTTCCTTCCACCGAGGACTGATCTGCTGCTAAGCTCTGCCACAAATCTGAAGACCCATTCACCGTTCTTTCTGTCAGCCCTGGTGGTAACTGCAAACGCCAGGATTCTCGTGGCAAAGATGCGAGTTGAAATTTTGATTTTGGAGGTAAAAAAATTTTCAAATCCCAAAAGTGAAAACAATGCTTCCGCTACCTTGGTAGACTCGGAAGCAAAATAATATAGTACAATTTCTAAGAACTGAAAATTCGAAAATTCACCCAATGCTGTGTTCAAATCTAGAGTGCGTGGCAGAAGGATAGACGAGGTTGCAGATCCCACATTGCTTGACGGTCCTCAAACGTTGGAATTCGGGCGTGTCGATGACATCCAAGCAGATCTGAGGCAACCTGATGGTATTGTGGACTGAGTCTGCGATGACAACTCCTGGGGGTTCACCCATTTCAATGCAACAAGACGATTCCGTGTCAGACCCAATATCATCAGAATCTGCAAAATAAATTTATTATCTGTACAGATACACAAAGATCAAATCAAAATAACTTTATGACCACTAATAACAAAATAGCTGTGTACAGGTTTTGATCAATGGTCTCAACCCCGTTAGATCAAAAGACCACGGGTTCAACTGCTACGTTCATTTACTGGGAGGTAGGTACTCCTAATACTACCAAAGATTCAAGATGGTACTTGATCTGATTGTTTAGCAGCACATCTTACCTCAATACGACCTCGCTTCTCCAGACACTTAACAGTTAAACTATCGATCAATCAATTATTAGGTACTCAACTTGATGTTAGGATGTGATACTGGATTGCAATTTCACAAAAAATACAAATCCTAACACGTTGAAACTGAAGATCTGCAATAGGTAATCTAACATCTGATCCACAAGTGTAAGTAAAAAAGTAACATTCTACCATCTGTTTCACTACCATCATGATACGACCCATTAAACTTTTTAATCAGCCATGAATTATAATAATGTGAAGGTGAACCAAATGATGGTGATCATTGAATAACAGAGACAACTACTTGCTGAAATGACCAAAGCACCAAACAGCCAGCTTCAGGCGGAGAAGCACTGTTTTTAACCTTCGATCCAATCGAATTTTCTCAAGAGGAGAGGAATTAACGCCGCAAATTATTCCACAATGGTGTGTTTAATAAGCCATGATATGGCTTAATATTATTATATATAATAATATGTTAAGAAAATGATGTTAATGACAAAAAATCCATGAGAACGTAACAATCCTATCAATTTCATCGCCGTCGGAAAACTAATAGCGTGTACGCATGTAGAGAAATGTTTACTAACTGATTCTATACGTCCATGTTCAGGAACAGTGAGGAAGCTATCCAGCCCACCCGACTTGGCAGACTTTTTGCTTCCTCACTACCGAAGGTAGGAAG
>JAEMON010000005.1:6112176-6125480 GCA_030264115.1 Lygus lineolaris
GAGGTAGCTGAACTTGACGAAGAAGACGATTTATTTTATTACACTTGAGATTAAGGTTGGGCGGTGCAGTTTTGAAATGTTAACTTTTTTTGTTTGTGGTTTTCTGATCTTTCGACATTCAATACTTGAATAAATCCATGATTGAATTACAGTTTTCCATCTTTTGTTTATGTATTTTTAACGTGACATAAACAAGATAAGTACGTAGTACGTGGTAAGTAATTATATAGCACGAGGACCAACCTAATTGGAAGGCAAGAATAAAGATTTAGGTACCCTGGCTCCTAATTTGTATTGCATTGCAAAGAAAGATATGGAATCAACAGAGAAGAGTAAGTAGGTACTACATGAAAATACTGAAACAAGATTCTAATAATATAGGTACCAATCTACCTAATGAACCCCAAGTTCGCCCTTCTGGCACTTACTAACACACATTAGAAGTTCGCCCTTCTGGTCAATATAGACTTTGAAGGCGTTTTTCTGAAATCGCAATTTTGGAGTTCGCCCTTCTGGTTCTAAGGTCCTCAATTGTATGTCTTTTAAAATAGATCTTTCGAACAGATGCAATATGACGGGTCGGAAGTTAACGAAATTGGGCGACAAATTGAAAGGAAAAATCGCGTGACCGTTGGATGTCATCCCTCTCGTTTTTGCACTTTGGAACCGAGCGAGAGGGAGATACTTGATAGATGACGTCAGGCGTATTTTCAGCTCATTCCCGCCAAACTACTCAGAGCTGCAGATGCGGTTCTACTGCTATTCGGTGCTTTGGTTCTACTGCAGGTACATAATGTCCATTTAAACTCATCAATGTTCTTCTTTTCAGATTCGTATTGACCATGGAGCTGGTTGCGTTCATTTTGGGATGGACCTGTCAGAAACTCCTCGCGAAACAGCGTCAGATGGTCCAATTCTTCAAAGTATGCCCTCTGACCAACTGCGCACTCAACTTATCAAGATGGCCAATGTATTGAATGAAGCTCTCAACGTCATCAATCCTAACCTCAATCGGGTGAGTGTAGTGATGTCAAGCTATCGATCTTTACAAAACTATCTTATATCAATATACCTAGTTTTAGTTTTGCTTCCGAGTCTACCAATGTAGCGGAAGCATTTTTTTCACTTTTGGGAGGGGAATCCAAAACCGAAATTTCAACTCGCTTACGGTTTACACCAGTGGTTCCCAACCTGGGGGCGATCGCCCCCAAGTGGGCGATTTGGGTTATCAGGGGGGCAATAAATGAGTGAGGGGCAAGTAGGCAAATTAAAATAGTTCAGTAGAAGTTGCCGGGTAAATCAAAGAAATAAGTTGGACATTTGCCTCAAAGGAGACTTGCGCCTGAACTTGACGAACATAAAGCCGGATATTCAAGCTTTAACTGAAATCCACCAAGCACAAGGAAGCCATTGAAAAGATAAAATAAGACAATAACAAAGTTTTCAAACTTTCATTTACTTTTTCAAATTTTAACTGTCAACTTTCTTAATTTGTCCATATTCCAAATTAAAAATGAAAACATGAACTCCTGTTATTGAAATGTACGCCAATGATCTTAATTAATTATTTCACTTCTTTGTCCTTAAAAAAATCTGTAAAAAATGTTTTTTACAAATTTTAATTTTTTTCCTATTTTAGTTAAGAGTGACCGGATAAAATTGTTTGTTTTGTTTTTATATACGGTTATAAAATTGTTTGCAATAATAAAACTGCTTTATTATTTACACTTTACTTCAAATTAATATTACTCGTAGATATACAGTGCAAATGAAAAGGGGGCGATAGGTGTTTGGCCACCTCCGGAAAGGGGCGATGGGCCACAAAACGTTGGGAACCACTGATTTAGACCTTCCTGAACAATTTTGGGTTTGTGTCTTTCTGTCTGCCTGTGTATCCAGGAATCCTTGCAACACGCATAACTTCCACAATTTCCATCCGATTTTGATGGAATTTTCAGGGATTAGGCCCTATATGATTATGATATTCCCCGTCAGTTATCAACGTGTTTCATTTT
Organism: Lygus lineolaris; assembly: GCA_030264115.1. NCBI lineage: Eukaryota > Metazoa > Arthropoda > Insecta > Hemiptera > Miridae > Lygus > Lygus lineolaris. The sequence continues at coordinate 6,114,192 of JAEMON010000005.1, forward strand.
AAGAAACAATCCGCCAATATCCGCCCCACTCATTTTTAACGCCTTCAGTGCAACGCCAATTTCTAGAACTATCACTTCTCCACCATGTACCACACGGGACATTATAAGACCCCGTGCCAAACGGCATTATATCAGAGAGTTTTTGTTCTTCCTGTTTCCAAAAACGCGTTCTGATGCGCGTAGCTGATAGAGGAAAACGGACCAATGAGCTTGGAGCATTCTCTTCCCGTAAACCTGTAGTTCTCCACATACACGGGAAGAACTACACTTTTACGGGAAGAGAATGCTCCAAGCTCCATTGGTGCTCAATTGGTTTCGTGCGTATCAGAACGCATTTCAGAAATGGGAAGAACAAAAACTCTATAACGACCATAAATATTGGGTTCTATATTTTTTTTTGCTAACATTTCTCAAAAATTGGAAACTTGCTTGGGTAGAAATTTTGTATTTTGAATCTCAAAATCTGATTCAGTGCCATTGAAAAACCCTTGGTGCCATTTTTCTGCTTGAAATTACAACTAGTTTGACCAGAAAACGGGTTGAAAGGGAGCTGAGGAACCCGCCCTGGCAGGCTGGGGGTGTCGGTGACGTCATTAGGTTAAAATTATAGGACCTATTTTCGGCAAGTTTCAATCGGCAAATACCCCTCATATAGCACCTTTTTGTAGAGCCCTACCTCACTCCCTAAACTCCTCACTTTCCAATCACAAAATAAAAAATAACCGTGCAAGTTACCCATTCATAATAATTTATTGCAAATTTAGTTATTTTATCATAGATCTTCAATGACACACCGCAGCCACAGGTCATGATTTTTCAAAGTAATATTTGAACCTAGATATTGAAATAGAATACAGGGCACGTTTTTCGTTATTGACATTTTTTGGACCGAATAGGACCAATCAGACCAACTTACAGTAAGGTCAACGATTTGCTCTCTCCAAGATTACTAAAAAACGAAACGTCAATATTTTCAATACCTATGCCCCTTATTCGGTACGTGACGATAAATTTAGTATGGAAGGTGAGCTGTTGAAGTACACTTCTCTATCTGTAGAAATGATCACACGTTTAGTAAGAGTTTGCAGGTTTTCTAGATTCACAATTAGGTTTTTGACTCGAGGTCAAATTGACCCCTAATCGTACTGGTGTAACTGTAATTACTCTAGTGTGGTTAGGGGTTGATTTGTTCTGAACGTGGTTAGCCATGGGTACAAGTAGGACAATACCCAAGGGTCGCCCTTACTTATACTGGAATTATTCAATTATCTTCATTTTGTATCCTTTGTTCGTGGTGTTGATTTATTGAGAGGTATGGAGTGTGACAATGTCAATGTTAGTTTGATAATAGGTCTTTTGGCATCCGAGAGTACTACTGATACTTTGAAATCACTTACAGTTGTAGTAGGGTTAGACAGCGGACATTATAGGTACTATGTAACTACATTTCAACGCTAGGTATGTGGGGTCTCTTAACTGATCGTTTTTTGTTTGCCCTCATTTTCAGGCTGCTAAGGACAAAGTTAGAATCCAGATCGTTCAGCACTACAAGGAGAATATGGCCAGGGAACACCAGAGGATTCTGGAAAGACACAAGATAATCGAAGATCGCAAAGAATACCTCGAAAGGATGAATACAGTCAGGGTAAGCTACTGAAACTTCAAGTGTCGACGCCTGCATCGTTTTTCGTTTATTATCTTCAATAATAAACCTTTTTGTAATTGAGCACGAAAAAAAAATTCTAACCCCCTGTTTCACGTTTCAAGATACGTAGAATCCAAAAATCGAATTAAAAAATTTCCGTCCGTCAGCCGTACGTGGCACTTTCCTTAGTTATCAATTACCATGGACTTAAATTAATGAAATTTGGTATACCGCCCCCATTTGGGGTCTAGTTGTGCCCCGAAGCTTGGCGTTGCCGTCAGTCTTCTCTAAGGGGTAGAAAATAGGGGATGCAAATTCCGAAACACCCGAGCTCGAAAACTTCAAATATGAGGTAGGTATATTTTGTCCATAGATTTCGAATAGACCAAATTTTTTTCAACGTCGAATGAGAGCTCGCGGAGCATTTTAGGACCAACCGTTCGCTTCCTGTAAGGATTTGAACGAAAAAAAGAGCAGGAACACGAGTGTGAATCGCAAATCTTCCGAGTAGGCCAAATCTCCGTTCAAAGATCATCTGTTCAAACGTTTCCTTAGTTACTTAATTTCGTAATGAATGAATAACACAACTTTCGAAAATAATAATTACAACTAGGTACGTACCTACTCATTGTCCCCAAGAAATGATTGTGAACATCGCGATTATAAGGTAGGTAGGTATTATTTTATACCAATATAGATGGGGTACTGATCTGTACTGAAAATAGTAATCTGATGTGTAATAATTTGCAGCGTTCTTGATTTTGTTACTTTTTGACATTGAACTAAGTAACACGGTACTTGTCAAGGGGCCTAGCGATTCCAGTCCAGATTCCCAGGTCCCAGGATCTCTGGAAATATTACAGCATTTGGCAGAGAATCACACCACTCAATCAATGTGAACATATGTAAAAAATTTTGTTCCTACCGCATGAACTGACTCAAAAAATACAAACGAGTCTTGCAACTCTTAAAAAAAAAAACCCCCCGGGTTGGAAAGCTGGAAACCAATCCACCAGGGAGTGCTAGCGTCGCGATGAAATCTACGATTGGTTTTGGAAGAGTTCTCATTCCAATTCCTGGGATGGAGTTCATGAAATGAGTGAACCTCTGTGGTCTTCAACTGACGTGGTTGAAACAAACCTATTCGATCATGATCCTTTCTGCTTCGGGGACTTCAATATTTTTGTTTCCAGGTAGTTTTTAGTGTCCCAATGTTTAGTTTCATGAATTCGCTGAACCCAGTTCACAAACCGAAGTTTTTTTTTGACACAGTTGACTTGTTTGGAACACTATTGTAACCCCTGTCACGTCATTGAATTCTGAGTAATGTTGAGTCTGGAAAAATTATTTCAGGAAGAAGAAGAACAGAGGAGAGCTGACGAACTCGCTCGCGCGCAGGCTCAGCAGGAGGAAAGGAGGCTGCAACAAGAAAGAGAGGAAAGAGAGAGGAAGCGACAAGAAAATGAGATCCAGCAGATCAAGGATCGCAACTTCAAAGAGAAGATGCAGCAAATCTCTCAAACTGCTCATGGCCAAAAGATGCTCCGTAAGTGACCAACTAGGTGTATATATGAAGTAGATGAAGTATATCGAGTAAATTAAGAAATAATTGTGAATAGACCCCCTCAAAACAACCTTTGGCTTTTTCGATGAGAACTATTTTGTTATTAGGAAAAATTGACTGACAGTATTTTTGACACAATAGCACTTGTAGCCCAGAATATTGTTGTAAAATGAGTTTAAATTTGTTATGGGGGGACATAAATTGGTTATGGGGGAGTACGGCGATAATACATTATTAAATATACGTCATATTCGTCATTTTTATGGACTTTTGGATATTGGGTCTACGAAGGACACCTTCTTTTATCCGAGAGCGGTACTTCAAATTTCCATTCTACCATGAAAAAAATTGAAGATATCCTATATGATGGGAAGGTAGTTTTATAGTAATAGAACACCGTCCCATTCCTATCCTACATTGCTTACTAATGTGTATAATAGCATGTCATCAAAATCGAAAAATTGCTTCATGTCGTGAACACTATTATTATTGATGAGAAATTTTATTTCAACATGAAAGGAACCAATCGAAATTGTTAAACCCCCATCAGAACTTCATACTATGTTGAAAATAGGTAAACCGTTATCCCCTCGTATAATATTATTTTTCTGAGGTGATTTCACTTCATACCACCCTTTATATTCAATTTTATGCATTCAAATGACCAGTGATCGCGTTTCAGCCGAAAAAACTTCCTTTTTTGAGTAGTTGCAAGTTAATATTTTCAGCTGACGTGGGAGACTCCTCTCTTGGGGCTAAGGTGTATCAAACCATTGTTGGCTAAACTTCTGTCTTGTTACTTACCTTGAGCACTATTTATTCGTATAGGGAAATTGGACGAAGAAGAGATCAAGAATATGGACGCCGAACAGATTGCTCAAAAAGAAGCTGAAGAGCTGCAGAAAGAAAAGAGGGAAATGCAGCAGAAGTTGAAGTCGCAAGAGAAGAAAATCGATTACTTTGAGAGAGCAAAGAGGCTTGAGGAGATCCCTCTTTTGCAGAAGAGCTTTGCTGAAAGACAGGTGCGTTAAGGCTTTTGTTTGACCAACTTTTTCTAGGTTAGCAGACCTGTCAAGTCTTCCAAGTTTTCGAAAAAACTTGAACTGAATAACATTTACCCACATCTACATAAACAATAATATCGAGGTGCTGAAGTGACGTGCGATGACACATCTGTTGGTTAGGGGAATTGTCCTGTAAGTCTAGGAAAATTGAGAAAACATCCGTACAGCATATTGCTTAGTAGCCACCACTTTGCTTAGTTACTATGAACCAAAATAATGAAATTTTCAAAATCTGGAAACTTCATTAAAACGGTGCGATTAAAAAATTAAAAAAAATTGCGAAAAAAATTAATTTTAAATAGTTTTCAAATTTTAGAATTGAATGAGACCACCCGGAGCACTGTAGTGCCAACGGTAGACCAGATACTCGATTGTGAATCGCAAATACTCGTTTCAATTTACTGACTGCTAACTCTCCGTTCAAACAATAGCTAATTAATTGCAATCATTTTTTAATTTCATCGAATGGATATCAAGCTCTCTTGGTTAGTTGAATTTCGATATGAAGATGAAACTTCAATTTCTGATAATACTCACCTATTACAGGTTCTAATAATAGTTATGTCCTCACTGTACACTGTGATTGTGAACCGCTCGATATTAGGTGGCAGGTTAGCTCAGATCATTAGAGCGTTCGATTCTAGTTAAGGTCCAGGGCTGAAATCCCAGGAGTGCCGGGCTGTTGGGTTATCAACCGCATACACGGACACCCGGTAACTGTTGATAGAGAGTTTTCGCAAGCTAACGGGTGACGTTAGTGAAGGAGGCCCGGGACGTTACCATAGAGCGAGCAAACGACGATGCTAACCGCCTCCTGGAGATGGGCCCAGCTGATGAGGAGGTGGCCCGTCAGTGTTAACGTTTAAAGTGACGCAAAGTGCATGCGTTCACGCTTTGTTTTGTTTTGCTCGAGATTCTATTTTTACACACACTCTATTTTTGATCCATTTCTGGAGGCTAATCTTTCTCAGTTTGCTGCGATGGACGTCGTTAGAGAGTTTGTAACACGAGAGTTACGAAGCTCAGCAATCGATTCAGCACCCCAACAAAGTTGCTACCTACTGAGTACTGACTAGTATACCTACTAAGTAGTAGTAGGTACTAGAATTAAACTTACTATATCAATTACCTACCTGTAGATTGACGTTCGACGCTCCACTACCAGGCTCCATTTTCAAATTCAGATTTATATTAACTTCAACTTTTCACTGATCTTCTCGTTCTCACTGCACTTTCTTTTCCCTCACTTATTTCATTTGACTTCGTTGTGAGTTGTGAGCTACTTCCAACGCGGTCGTGTTACACATTGGGAAGGTTACCCATGAACCGGGAGTCTTTAGGTCGCCTGTAACGGGGAACTTTAAAAGCGCAATTTGAGCGTCGTCCGTTACTAACGTCTCGTCAAGGTCAAGGGACACGGCGCTCCAGGGCTCTGTGAGGAGGTTCCACGTCGCCCGTCAGTGGCAAGCGAAAACTCTCTGATCTGTACACTGTCACACGATAATTAGGGAACTAGGACCTCAGCACTGAGGGTCTTCGAAATACAGTACGAGACAGGTAAAGTACAAGTTCCACGCTTGAAGTACCCTCCTACTATTCTCTAAAAAAAAAATCTGATCTCTGAAAAGTGATCTTTGCAGATGGGGTTGATCTATAGAAAACAAACCCTTGTGGAATCATTTGCAGCATTTTCAAAAACAATGTCTGTTCCCCTTTACGTCCAGTTCTTACTTCAAAACGATCTCTCGCTCCTTTTTAGAGGTACAGGTGGTTTTTAAGAATTTTCCAGTTACCCTTAAGATTTTCAGTCTTCCAATGTAATTCAATATCTAAATATTGTATGAATGTGCAGGTTGAAGAAAAGAAACTTTGGGAGGAGCAAGAAGCCCGAAAGATTGCTGAGCTGGTGATTGAGAGGGAGCGAGCTGTGGAAACCAGGAAGCGCCTCGCCCGTATGGCGGACGACAGCAACGAATTCTTGTCCAAATTGAAATCAGGGCGGGACACTTTGTATCAGGTACAGTCTTGGATTGTATTGGAAACCAGACAAAACGTACAAGGGTAGCTACCGCTACCCCCTGGCTGTAGTTGGTTAGTCAGTCGATACTAATTAGTATTAGTTCATTATTGAATTCATTAGTTCAAATTGAACCAATGTATACTGGTTTGCTTACAGGATAAGATGAGGGAGTACGAGAAGCTGTATAGCGAGGAAAGAGTGAAGCGCTTGACGAAGAGGAAAGAAGAGCGGTACGCCGAGCGCAAAGCAACCTGGATCAAGGAGAAGGAAGAAGAGAAGAGGAGGAAACAGGAAGAAGAAGAGAGGCAGAGGGTGGAAGAGGAGAGGAAGAAGAAGGAAGAGGAAGAAGCTCAAAAGAAAGCGGAGAAAGCTGAAGAAGAGAGGTAACCCCTTCAGTGCCTTTACTGCCAGTGGCGATATCCGTAAAGGAATTAATGTATGATTTGCTGTAAATATTGATCCATGACCTAGCTTGGTATTGGTCGCATTTGGTTTAAGAGTTGTGTTTACATAAATGTGTGAATGCACATACAAACACCATCAACCAGGTCTGTAGAGAGAAAGTCGGTGTCCAGGGGTAGATTATTTGGGGGCCCTTTAGTACGTTTATACTTATAAGGCCCTACTATTCGTATGCAGGGTGTTTCCGAATTGATGGTTCACATATTTCATGTAGGTATATGTAGGTTTCATGTTTTAAGTAGGTACTTGAGATGTTAAAAAAGTCGTCGAAACTTTTCTTTACAATTCGAAAATCACACGTAAGCGGGGCACACCTTTTTTTTTGTAGACTTGTGGTGGGTAGTTTGGTTCAAAAACGAAAATTTTCATTTTGGAACTAAACCACCAATTAGAAATCTACAGTGGAGTTTGGATACAATCCAATCTTCGGGTTTTTTGGTTTTGTTTCTTTTTTTTTTTTTTTTTTTAATGAAAAACCCCACTTCTTTTTGCATACATTCGGATTCTACGTATAATTTCTTCAGGAAATGACCCAACAATTGAATTTTTGAGTGCGCTAAATGCTAAAAAAGTTGTCTAGGTGCAGTAAGTGCAGTAAGTTATACATCATCTACTAAAGTAATGAGCTCTGACAGCGTGTTCTTCTGGCAACGGCCAAACTACTTATCAGCTGAAATGTTTTCCTATTTCCCGTTTTTCTCTCTTCTAAAAATTGCATCCTGCAAAAAAAAAGATTCCCAATTCAACTAAGTTTTGAGTTTTGTGTTAAACGGTAAAAAAGAAAAGCATTTGTTGAAATTAAAAGACCAAACTAGATAGTAAAAAGGCAAAAGCAGCAATATGGCGGTAATGTGAAAATTGGAATGAGCAGTGCTGCCAACTCACAATGCATAAACCCCTACGGGGCTTTTGGCAGGAATTAATTAGGTAGTTTGCTAATTTTTCGCCAGTAGGGCCCATTGTCGGAGCTCAGCATTTTAGTTGCAGATCTATACTACGTTTGATATTTATGTGATTATAATGTATGTTTTTCTCACTGTACAACTTGGTGACATCCATTTTCAAGTCACACAGTGCTGTCTTGGAAACTTTCGGAACCTCGTAACATTCTGATTGTTGTTCGGTTCAAAAAATCACTGCGTTATCAATCACCTCGTTATCGAAAGTGTGAAAGTACAATGTCATGTAACATACTCTAGGGGTAATCACGGTTGACCCGTTGTCGTCGTATTAACGAGTTAATGGCCTTCCAGAGTCAATGTATTTTTGTATGCTGGTTAATGTTCCTTTTCTCGACAACCACTCGAGATAATTTCATGATTTTCTTTTTATTCTGTACAGTCACATCCACTCTACAGATTGACTTTTTTTTACCTTTCCGCTTGGCAACTGAATTTATGGGACGAAAATTCCCAAACCCTATTTTTTTGAGTTTACACTAATTTGTTTTGAGGTTGGAAAAATGTCAATCTATTCAGCAACTGTTCCTCTAAAGAACAAAAAAAGAATCAACTCGATAAGTTGAACCAAACCGAAGAAAATGTTCCTAACGTGTGCGAAAACATAGTTTTGAGAAAACGGCGAGAGAAGTTGCCTACGTACCTCGAGTCTCTGAACTCGTCACAGCTCGCACCGTACGCGGCGTTGATGCCGAGATTGGTTCTACTTTTTGCTTTTCATCAACTTGTGGATGAAAAATAAAAAGAAGAAGAAGAAGGATAGGTTTTAGAGGTTCAGGTATTGACAACAACGTTGCAGTGATTTTTGCACACAATCTTTGTTTACCAGTTTTCTGTCGAAGTGTTTTCATTCTATTGTAATTTATTTAGGACCCATTTAGGTCTGGAACCCCATAGTGTTGTATATCACCGTAATCTGCACAAAACGGAGATTTTAATAGAAAAATTTTTTTTTTTTGTTACAAAATTTTTTGACTCTGGAAGGCCCTTAAATGTGTTATACTTGTTAAACGTGGAGAAAATCGGTCACAAACATGTTATCAAAGTGTGTCATCAACTGTGTTAAGTTAACTGAGTCCGAGGTGTGGTAAACGTCGATAGCAACCATGTTATCTGTGTTATCAAGTTTCTTACGAAGAATCAAAATGGCGGCATACGCCCAGCTGTATTCTTGAAATCCGCTGAGTTTGACGTTTTTATAGTAGTTTTAGTAAGTAGTTTGAAGTGTTTTAAAGTTTTTATTTCCTTGTGACCCGTTTGACGGATGGAAGTGGAGTCAAGAGAAAAGAGGAGGAAGGTCACCCGTGAACGAGATTTAACGACTGAGCCTGTTATGAAATCTACACCGTACCTGGACATCAGAACAACTTCAAGATCTTGGAGACTTTCCTCCCAGATTTACTCCTCCTTGTCAGTACATTCGGAGTTGATGACATTAACTATTGTTTTCGTCACAATTTCGTCAACTTGTTTCTGTTTTTGGCTCTTCTTCGCCATTTTTGCAAATAAAAACTCGCAAATGTAAACAAACGTCAAATAATTATAACCTCGGCGGGAAGGTAGAAAAATACCGAGGATGTTGTTGTTGTTTTCTACATTGTATCTAAATTTTATGTCACCCCCTTCTTCTTCTTCACATTTTCACCCGTAGGTAATACGTTAGCAAGGGCCAGCGTAGGGTGCCTCATGATTTTTCTGAGGACGAAGTTAACAACTTAGCACGTTTAACACGGCAAGCTCAACCGTGAATACCCCTTCTGTCATTAAATCCACACACTCGATTTTTTGCTTTTGGTGCTCATTTTGAACAAAGTGATGGTTCATTTTTTCGATTAAATTCAACGTAGAATCAGAATCTGCAGTACAAACAGGCGCTCATTCGCTGGTATGTGCTGATGATGACTTTTTGGGTTTCAGGAAAAGAATGGAAACTTTGAACCGACAAGCTGAGATGCAGCGGAAACGTGAAGAGGAAGCGTTGAAGAGGCTGCAAGAGAAGGAGAAGCTATTGGCTGGCAGCAAACCTGCAGCCGCCGCTGCACCCGCACCAGCTGAGAAGGGCGTTTGGAGACCCAGTGAGATAAATATAATATTTTTGTAGAGTTATCATAATCCTATACTTATGAGTCCGAATTCTTTTGGTAGTTGGTAGACAACATTTTTACCTCCAAAATCAAAATGTGAACTTTTTTTGACGTTTTAGACCTTCCTGCACAATTTTGGTTTCATGTCGGTCTGTCTGTGTGTCCGGGAATCCTTGCAACACGTATAACTTCCACAATGTCCATAGATTTTGATGAAATTATCAGAGATTACGCGGGTTAGGCCCTAGATGGTACCCTATGAAATTCATTACCAGCCGACCAACGGTAGCCTCTGCGCATGCGTAACCAGCGTTCTCTCAGCCCTGAAGAAACTACATAATCAGTTTTCTTCCTGATGAATTTCCTGTTCTCAGTGGATCTTGTATAATTTTGAATAAAATCAAACATTTCAATTTATTATTGTTACTTGTACCAATTCAAATTTACGAATCCCTTCCTGACAGAGTTTGCCCGGGAACGAGAAGAAAGGCCTGCAGAACGGGACAGACCGATGGAGCGAGAGAGAGGGCCTATGGAACGAGACAAACCGGCGGAGACGTCGTCGTGGAGAAAAGGACCGGCGGAAAGGGACGACGACCGTGACGACAGGGATCGCGAGAGGACGGCCTTCGGTCGCCGCGATGACGACAGGCCGAGACGCGACGACGACAGGCCGAGACGCGACGACGAAGGTGGTCGAGGAAGTTACATGAGGCGCGACGACGAAGGTGGTCGTGGAGGGTACATGAGGCGCGACAACGACAGCTTCGGACGTCGGGAACGCGACGACGACCGCGACCGAGGCTACGGCGGGAGGAGGCCGATGGACAGAGACCGCGACGGTGATAGTTTTGGTGAGTACTGCGTCACCATCAGGAGCCTGTTTCCTACAAAAAACGTCTGCCAAGTTGGGTGGGCAGTGTATTGTCTCATTAAGTTGAACTTTTGACAAATATATTTCAACCCTTGACAGATAAATTTAAACTTTTGACAAATAGATTTCAACTTTGGACGATTAAATTTGAACCCGTGACAAATACGTTTCAACCCTTGACAGATATATTTTAACTTTTCACAATAGATTTCAACAAAACAAAAAGTTCCATTCATGCAGCATGAATTGGTGCGCGGATTTCAAAGAATAATTTTAACCGATTTAGTGGGTGATTCTTATAGGAAATTTCACGCTGATTCCGAATATACCGTAATGTTCCTATGTTTAGGATGGTATTTCTCACCAAAAACCTCACAACACGTTTTTTAGCGATTTTTGTAACTAAATTTTCAAAATTTGACCCCTTGGTGTACTCAAAATTCTGGCCCACGAACTCATCCCCACTTTTGATATTATTGACATTTTACAAATTTTTTGGATTTTTTATCTCGATTCCTCCGTCAGATATCGTATGGAGTGACAGTATATACATATGAAAAAGTTTTTAATTTAACGAATCGTTTTAGAATGGTCTAAAACAGATTTCCATGAAGAAA
>JAEMON010000005.1:6167975-6179626 GCA_030264115.1 Lygus lineolaris
TGCATAGGTACCCCTCTTGAACAGAATGATGTCAAATCGAGCGTGATCCCCCCCCAGACCACACTGTGTACCGCATCCAGCCAGAAACCTCTTGTCAAATTAGTGTAGTTTCACCAGATCGAGAACGTGGGAGTAGTTCGAAGTTGAACATTTGCTCACCAGAGTGCATAGGTACCCCTCTTGAATACTTGTCAAATTAGTGTTGATTCACCAGCTTGAGAACGTGGGAGCTCTCCAGAAATGTCTATCACCGGAGTGCATAGGTACCCCTCTTGAACAGATGTCAAATCGAGCGTGATCCCCCCCAGACCACACTGTGTACCGCATCCAGCCAGAAACCTCTTGTCAAATTAGTGTAGTTTCACCAGATCGAGAACGTGAGAGCAGTTCGAAGTTGAACATTCGCTCACCAGAGTGCATAGGTACCCCTCTCGAATAGATGTAAAATCGAGCTTGAAAACACCGACTGGACTAATAGCTTCGATGATACGAACAAGAAATTCACGATCGTGTTGATATTTTCCTAAAATTATAAAAACAACAACAAGAGCATAATATCCTATATCAATACCTCCCAACCAACTTTGATTATCGGTTGTTGGGTAACGCTTTTGACGGGACGACATTTTGGATGGACCCCAGCGAAAAGACATATTCATGTCAAAAATAGCCAGAAGGGTGGGCAATTATGGAAAACAATAAAATCATTGTGTAACAACTCGCAGGTATTTTATGTGTTTTTTTTCTGTATAATTTCTATAGTATTTTGGTGTGTAGGTATATTATAATTAAATCCAAATTGTCGAGCATTATCCATAGTTTTGCATATGAGACAGATTAGGTCACTTACGTTCATTGCGACAATTATGGACATGGCTATCATCAAACTTCCATTCATAAAGGCTATTGCTGTAGGCCATTTGGCAATTTCGTAGTAAGTCGAGTAAAACCTGCAAACGTGGTAAAATCATCAGCTCTATTATAAGCGGCAACTATTTTTGTTATATTACCTACCATAGGTACATACATATTATTCACCATATTAACAATAAGTCTACATTGGTGTCTTTCAATAATAACTTGTCAATTCCTGTAGAGTGAAACCTTCTAGTCGCCTTCAAAAAACGATCAATAATAATTGTTTATTGCCTTCAATAAATGGTCGATGATATTGTTCAGTTTGTTCAATCTATCAATTTATCGAACTAACAAAAAACTGTACATATCGAGGGTTACAAGGGCTAATGAAAAAGTAATCTTTGTTTCAAATCCAATTTTTACTTGTTTTTTCGGGTTCTACAGGTCTCTAGAGATTTCTCAACACATATGTAGTTCCCATGTTTTTGACATTTTATGTATTTGCTTTGGCACATTAAAATAAAAAACTGTCTCGAAAAAGTGTCCTCGAAAAGCGTTACCAAAAAGCGTTACGTTACTAAAAGAAATAAAATGTCTCGCTTGCTTGCAGACTCGTATGAATGAATGAAAGATGTCGAAAATGGAGCTCCCAGATCAGCTGAGTCGAAAATGGAGCTCTCAGATCAGCTGAGTAGAAATTTTAAAACATTGTTAGTCATTTTCTTTGGGAATCGAAAGTGTATAATTAATAATTACTAAAATAGTAAAGAAACAGCCTTTATTTCATTGGACCGGTAGTTTCGCCACAATCGCCGATTTAGTCAACACTGGATAACTACAGCTGGTAAATAACATAGCATAACTGACTGCAGGTGTGATGGACGACGCGTGGTCTGAGGCAAGCGAAGTTAAGTTTTCATCTTTTGTACTTATTACTCGTCGTTTCTGCGGTAACTTTTGAAGAAATTTCATTATTAAATGCAGTTTTGCACCAGTTCGAGCTCACGATTTGACAGTTGTCTGAGTTGTTCGTTTTATTTGACTTTGTGGAGACAAATCCGACCATTTATAAAAGTCATGTCGGATAAAGAGTCCAGCCTTAGCCGAAAACGCTAGCAGGAATCCGTAATCATGGATACGTAGGTACCTATGAATTTTGTCACTTTGAGACATTTCCGAATACACAATTGAAAAAGAAAATCCACTGCGCCTGAATTCCCATTCTTTTCAAATATAACACATGAAGACTGCCAAAACATCTTTTTTTAACCCATCATATTTTTCAGCTATCTTACTCTTTTATGATCAAGTGGTGTTGCACCAACTGTTTGATGCAGTGCTTGTAACAATTATTCAGGTCTATCGTCACACCAGAAGACGACCTCTCGAGTCCCTTTTCGTACATCAATCTTGCTCGCTCGTCCATTTTAGTTGCCGCGAGGCAAAGTATCCTCAGTTGAAGAGCCACCGTTTGTCCCAGAAACAGCATCATAACATCACCTGTGGCTAAAGTTGTCGCAAGAATGGCTGCTACCGTCATCTGCGACAATGTGGCTGCCAGTCTGGAAGAACAATGAATCGGCCTGACGTAATATTATCTATTGGATTTCTCAGATCTAAGAGGTGAAGTACTGCCAATGTGACAATGTGGCTGCCACTCTGGAAGAAGAATGAATCAGCCAGACGTAATATTATCTATTGAATTTCTCAGATCTAAGAGGTAAAGTACTTGGGTGTATTCGGAATCGGCGCAGAATTTACTATAAGAATCACCCACCAAATCGGCTAAGATGATTCTTTGAAAATTCGCTCATCAACTCATACTGCATGACTGGAACTTTGATATTGGGACAGGAGTTGGGGGTTGCAACCACGAGACAGCTGAGATGGAGGAGAATGCTAGCGAACATAAATATATAATGTTGAAATTCAGGAATCGTTTTAGAATGGTCTGAAACGGAGTTCAATGAAGAAAATTTTCAAAAATTTTCATTAGGTAATTAAATTTTGAAACCATTGCAGTAGCTTAATTTTTTCCGAAAATTTGCTAAAACACATTAACAACTATAGCAGTGATTATCTGCCAAGAAAACTAGTTCGACTTAGAGAACTATCTAGTTGAGCACTACGTGCCGGAATTTGAAATTGGCATTTCTCACACAATCCCTGAAAATTTCATCAAAATCGGACAAGGAATTGACCACCGACAGGCACGGAACCGAAATTGTTTGGAAAGCAGAAAATTTTGATTTTGGAAGACACAGTTTTTTACTTCTTGAATGAATTCCTACATAGGTATAACTTCTTAGGTACCTTCGGTTGTGAGGAAGCAATGATAGACCGTTATGTAATAATTTGCAGCGTTTTTTCGTAGCGTCAATACCTCTTTGGTCTGAAGGAATTGAACCAGCCCAGTGAACTCCATTCGCCTTGAAACTTGAGGATTGACTAGTATAGGTGCATACAGGGATGAATACAGCATAGCTGAATGTACAATTTTGCTTTCTTACTCACAATTTTTCATTTTATTAATATGGAGCTTTCCAAAATCGGACTCTTCAGACCGTCTTCAAACAACCAGCATTGGTGTACTTATTAGGCATTTAGCAGCTCAATTGGAGCATAGTCTTTTGGCGGGGCATGTAATACGGCGCTGTATGAGCGATTAGTCTTTCCCTTCCATCACGGCAGACTTCTTGTCTCGGTCATTCCTAACAACGTATTGACTATGTTTTGTTACTCACCTTAAGTAAATGTTGGTTATATCAAATGGAAACCAAACTTTCACCGGAGTCCTCTGATAGATGTCCCCTTCGTAATCTTCATCATTGGAAATGTAGCCAAATGCAGCGTCAATATATTCTCTGAGCACAATAGATGCTGCTATAAGGCAGAGATAAATTGGTATGCCAAGAACAATGATGATTTTAAAGGTACGTAAGCTGCTTTTCCATACTGCAACTTCCGTGTCATCAAAACTATCTCCATAATCGTAAAAATCTGAATGTATTATTTCCATCAGTCGGACGACCGCGCTGCGATGAGTAAGTCCGGCGAAGTACAATCCTAAACAAATGCAGCAAAGAGACGCATAGTTCAAATTTTGCGAAAATGATACGAACGTCGACGATTTTGCTGTTGTTATGATGAATATGAGAGTGTAGCTTGCTACTAGTCCAATGAATATTGTTGTTTGTGACAAGCTGATAATCCAAACTTTCGGTCTGTAGTTGATAACTAAGCCACCGATGTATAGCAGGTAGCTGTACTCGGCCAGCATCGTCTCCTCCACTTCAGGAGAAAGTCTGTTCTTGTCCACAAACGAGAACGACATTTTCAGTCGATAACACTAACTCATCAGGACTATGAAAAGAACTGACGACTGGACTGCTGTGAGGACTTCTAATATTTCTGTAATGAGAAGTGGTCGTGCAATATATATGACAGGAGGTGTCAAATCGATGGAGCGAAAAAAAGTATTTGTGTTGAGCAAACGGGGATGAGATATGATTCGAAGAAGAAAGGAATCCATTGAATAATAGTATATGAATCAGGGTTTCACGGGCACTCATATTACAGTGCAGCTCAAACAGGGATCGATCATGTACGTTACCTAAATTATACTGCAATGTGCGGTACTTCCACTGTCAGACCTTTGGTCAGGATACCTACAAATGTAGCTGCTCCCGGAGTAACCTGCAATGGAGGTAGCCTGTGTTGAAACCAACTCAAAACCACCTAAATACTTCACTAAAATTGCTAGTGTCGTAAGCCACCCTATCCTCCATCTTAATTCTGTGCTCGTATAGTTGGACCGCACCGTCAACACTGTCAGCGAGGGACAGTCTTGAGAGGCCCACAAGCTTTCGAATCACAAGTCTCACATCACGGCCCTAATCTGGGTGACCCAGTCGTATCTCCGCTGATTGCCTTGTCTCCCATCAAGTTTAACCAGCTTCTTATAGGGATTTATAGACGGCCCTCGAGTTTCAAGGAGACCTTGAGATGGTTTTCAAGGATGCCTTAAGCCTAATCCAAATTCCGGATTTCGAAGAGACCTTCTCATCATTAAACTATACTGAACAAGTTACAATAGGGGGATTTAATTTTGGTGGCATTTTTTCTTCAGGTGAAATTTGTCAACATCTGTTTGACTTATGGCTTCCTCCCTCCGCTGCAGAAAAAAAACCATGGTTACTCAGGAGATTGAGCGGTGGTTTTCACTCAACTCGGAAGCATCCCCACGAACAGTTGAACACAAATTTGTTAAACTACTGTGTCTTGACTTTAAAACCAAATGGGATCAAAGTACCATCAGGAACCGATGAACCCGTTGGTGCTTCGAGCATGGACAAGAATGAAAAAATCTTTTTAATAAAACTTTTCGGATATAACCTATGTAGGAGTGTTCAGAGTAGCTAGAGGCGATACAAACTACATTGGTTGACCCGAATTTAGTCACCTGTTCACGTCGGTACCTGCTAACAAGAGTTTGATGAGGTGAGTATGGAGGAGTGAGTTGTTTCGCATTCCTGTTGGACAAACCATATCAGAAACGATGGCCAAGCCTAGGAAAGATTCGTACAAAGATATTTGATGAAATTTGAGACCTTTCCATCCAATTTAAGAAAATTTTAAACCTAGAATAAGTTGATTATAGAATTTGCTTAGAAAAACGCGGTTTGAAAACCTCAAAAACCATTTTTTCTACAAAACCCTAAAAGTGTTCATGGGTTATTGTTTTAAATGTTCGTTAATCCATCCTGAGTTGGAAAAAACAAAACATTTTTCTACAAGACTTTCCCTTGAGGCGTTTTTGTAATTTCTGTACTTATTCCTATTTATAATACCTATTTGATATTCCTGTTGGATATATATTTTGAAAATAGGTTTCAAAGAAGGATTGAAATGAAATTATAAATTTTGTTAAAGGACATACCTACTTAGCATTTAAATGAATACGAAGAATTTCTCCAGCCCCTGGAAAAATGATCAAAATTGGCCTTCTTATCACTCAAAAGGAAATGGGATGAACCCAAAGGATATCGAGCTTTATTCATGAAAAAAAAAAAATAAAAAAAATAAATAAATAAATAAAAGTTCCTGAATGCACCCCTCATGCGGTATGAATAGAACTTATTTAATGACGCTTGACTTCTTTCCTCTCAATAAAAACCCCAAAAACATCGAAATAACGTCGAAAAAAATGTGGTTTTGGGTTTAAAAAACCCATAAAGGGCCATTCAGGTCCCCTTAATATATATGGTATATTTGTGAACAGCGCAAAATTTCTTATAAGAATCCGTAGGAATCTGAATTTCGTCCACTCCGTCCTTATAGATTATACCTACTAGAAACACTGTGCGGCGTAACAACTAAGACATCCACTAGAGTCCGCAGTGGTCCAGTAAAGTCATGGTTGTGTGCGGTGGGAGGGAAGTAATGGGGGTCCAGAAATTCACGAGTAGGACCTACCTTTACCCAAAGAAGTAAAAGTTCCATTCATGCAGCATGAGCTGGTGAGCGAATTTTCAAAGAATAATTTTAACCGATTTTGTAGGTGGTTCTTATAGGAAATTTCACGCTGATTCTGAATATACCATATGTTCCTATGTTAAGGATTGTAATTCACACCAAAAACAAGTGTTAAATTTCAAGAATCGTTTTAGAATGGTCTGAAACGGATTTCTATGAAGAAAATTGTCAAAAATATGCATTACAGACATTTTGAAGTCATTGCAATGGCTTCATTTTCTTCGAAAATTCGCTAAAAGAGAATATTCCTCCTCCTCACTTACAGGTTGTGTAGGTACTCTTCAGAGATGAAGAAGAGATTTTCCTCCAAAATCAGCTAGGAATGTATATCAAGTGGCTGGCTAGCTACTGAAAGCTATAGATTAAAATTACAAACCCTTTTGAGATTGTTGATCAGTGCTGATTTCTCCATACGATAGGTAGGTAGTTCCTCAACTTTGATCGGGAATGGGGTCGACTGAAATATTCACCTTCTTCGTCGAGCTTTCGATAAATTTATTACCTTCTTCAGGGCTCGAAGGAAATACTACGGTGTAGACAGTAGTACGAAACATTTCTGTGTCGGGTTGATCTCCATAACTGCAGATAGTTAGGTAGGTCTATAATATCCAAGTGGTCAATAACATCGAATACCTACAAAAAAGGAGCTCCTGCAGAAATCTCAGATTTTACTTACCTAACTACATCAATTTCCGGTAAAATACCAAAAAAGGTAGGTGAAAATTCCTCGCGATTCACTCGAAGGATTACCATGATGATGAATTGAAATAGGTACTCGAGTAGATACTCTTTTTATAGGAACGTACAGAGGATATCCAATAGCCCTTCCTGAAATTCTAAGGAAAATACTCTGATGTCCGTGATGTGATGAAAGTGTTTTTGGGCAATAAACAAGGGAATTATCTGGAAAATCGAAACACACTTCGAAATAAACGTTGTAGGAAATTAAATTCTGCGTCGAATGAGACGAACGTCAGCTCTTAAGATTGTACCAACGATTTTTGGCGAATTTTAGAAGTGTTGATCTGTTTATACAATACTGCTTGATAGGAGCAGGAAGGTAGGCAGGTAGTATGAATTTAACATGTAGGTTTAAATATTTTCATAATTAAATAATGATTAACAGGACATTAAAAACATTTAAACCTACATTTTAGGTTCATACTACCTGCCTACCTTCCTGCTCCTTACAAGCAGGTTATGAACAGATCAAAACTTCTAAAATTCGCCAAAAATCGTTGGTACAATCTTAAGGCATTGGTTTCATTCGACGCAGAATTTGATTGTCCACAACGTTTATTTCGAAGTGTTTTTCGATCACCCAGTTAATTCTCTTGTTTATTGCCCAATAACACTCAAAAAACGTCGAAAAAAGTGGTTTTTTGAGGAAAACGTGGTCAAGATTTATTCAGGGACCCTCAATATGTGGTATATTCGTGATCAGCGTGAAATTTCCTATAAGGCCTCAAACTAAGTCCGTTACGTTTGGGACCACCCCTGTATACCTACTCAAAATTATTGAAACATAATATAAATTTATCGAAAGATCGGCAGAGAAGGTGGATATTTCAGTGGACCCCATTGCCGATCCTAATTGACAAATAATAGGTAATACAAATCTCTGAAGTGGGTCCAGAACTTCAGTAACATACTCGTACATGAATTTCAGACATCCAGTCATAGTTTTCGACTGGTAATCTCGCGCTCCAAGAGTTTAAAGTGTTTCCCAAGTTCTGTGATGCGAGAGATGAGATCAATAATGCACAAGTAATCAAGAAAACGAAGCTACACGCACTGTACAAATAAAACAGACACGTCGTCTATGCCTTATTCAACTAACACCAATTCTGCACCTCGAATAGTGAGTAAGATTTCTGTTTGCACAATACAAATATTTTTCTCAAAGTGCGCTACCACTCCATCGATCACTTCTCATTATAGAATCATTTGAAAGCGGAGGTTCTGTCATCGTTCCTTACATCGTCAGTTCTTTTCACAGTGTTAGTGTTATCGACTGAAAATGTCGTTCTCGATTGTGGATGGAGAACACGTGGTGATAGACACGTGGGTATGTATGCAAACACTAATGGCGTTGCCATGGTAACTGCCTGCTGTAGAAATATTTATTTGGCAAATCGACCGCTAGAAATGATTGACAAATCGTTGACAAATAATTCCAAGAAAGAAGAAGAAGACCGCTAGAAATCTCTTTTCATAATGATTGCTTATCATGAGCCTTGCATTAATTTTCCGTTTTTCTGGGAGAATTCCAGGGTTTGTGTACATAAATCGCCAGTCTATAAATGTGTCATTCTCGGAGAGAGGATGTAAAAGGTGAAGTAGAGGTTCCATAATGGAGTGCGCCTTTAGCGAATTTTCGAAGAAAATGCAGCTATTGCAATGGCTTCAAAATTTTTGTAGTGCACATTTTTGAACTTTTTCTTCATGGAAATCCGTTTCAGACCATTCTAAAACGATTCCTGAAATTTAACACTTTTTTATATGTATATATTTATTGTATATATATTTATATATGTGTCACTCCAGACGATATCTGACCGTGGAATCGAGATAAAAAAACCGACAATTTTAAAAATGTCAATAATATAAAAAGAAAGGATGAGTTCGTTGGCCAGAATTTTTCGAGTACTCCAAGGGTTCAAATTTTTTTTAAATTACTATCTTAAACATAGGGACATATATATATATATATGGTATATTCGGAATCAGCATGAAATTTCCCATAAGAATCATCCACTAAATCGGTTTCTTTGAAAATTCGCTCATCAACTCACATGCTGCATGAATGGGACTTTTTCGATTTAGTTGCTTAGTTGCTTGCTGGAACCTCTTGGGCCAAGGAAGGAAAGTAAAAAAAAAAGTACGTAGGCCAACCCTGGCTGTGATGGTTGGTATAATTACCGCTGAGCACAAGTTGAGGCAACGGCCCTTGAGCCCAATCCCGACTTTATTTCGACTAATCTGCCCTACGAATTCTATTGTGTCTTTCTTTTGAGGGAGTGGAGACCAGGGTTAAAAGAGGCTTTGTGCTAAGTGGCACCACACTTCTCTGGCCTTTGACCGCAATCCCAGAGGTCCTTTGGGAAATCTCAACTCCCCCTGCCAGTGATGTGAGGTCGTCGTCTTGCAAGTAGACTGTCACTAACCAGCCCAACAACGGTATCCGCTATATAACTATACATACCTGATTAACCCGTACGTTGCACGCGATACAGTAGTGAGCAGTTTGTTGGTATACCTACTAAATCCCCCCTCTAACACATTTTCTCCAGCACAAATTTGGTCACATTTGGTCTGCTTATCTAAAATCGGCTAAATAAAATGTAGACCAAGTAACTTGAGTGGGTATATTTCTGGCTGGATGGCAGGGTTGGAAAAAAACAGTTTTTTAAAATGTAAATACAAAAAAACAGTTTTTTTTTGTTTAAACAGCTTAAAACATTTTTTTCTCCTTTGAGACAAAGGTTTTTTTTTTAGGCTGTTTAAAACTTAGAACAAGTTTTGAAAGATTGATCATCAATGCACTATGACAGGTTGCCGAAGGTGGTACCTCCTCAAAGTTGTGCCACACATGATGTTTCTTGCTCCCACTAGCCGAAGACATGTTACCTACCTAGCTATTAACGGAACAGCAGACAAAACACAACTGGATTCCTCAAGGGAAGATCCAGTATTCTCAACCAGATGAAGAAGAGAGGGATTCATAGTAAAAATGACTATGAATTTCATAGAAATGATTAGGAATAGGAAGTAGGAACAAGAAAAAATATTCGGGGAAGTACGTAATGCATTGACTTTCGCAGAACGGGGAGGTGAATTTATAGCGAAATCACCATTCAAATGAAAAAATAATCAATCGTTAAATCTCTCCTGAACTCCAGAAGTTCGAACAAAGGAACAAACCCGAGTTCATTTCTACTTCCAAGGTAGGTATCTAACTTGTGATTCTGACTACTGGCGAATGGCGATGGAAATCTATTGTATCTATAATGTTTTTTGTTGCTCATGCCTCATGATTTCTTGTCATTTTCCTCCTACAGGTCCAGTTTGAAACAACTCCCAAAGGAACATGCCCAAAACAGTTTTGAACAATGTTTTAAACACAATTTAAAACGAATGTTTCAAAACAACCCTTTTTCCAAAAATGTGTTTAAAACACCATTCAAAACAAATATTTAAAACAGTACCAACCCTGCTGGATGGTGGTACTCAGGGCCGTTCACAGTTGGTCTGCCTCCCTGAAATTGCCTGAATAAACTGTAGTGTCGGATTTTCATCTCAAAAATGCACTTTCATTTTATCACGAGAAAATATTTAATTGCAAAGCTCGTTTCAGGATTACTTCGTCCCATCTTCGGGCTCAGACAAAGAACAAAGAAAGTGTGTGGAAGAGAGGTCCGGGTGACTCTATCATGTCCTGTGTTACTTCCATCAGGAATTTGCTGATGATTTTGCGGAAGTCTTTATCGAAATCGGATCCACAGTTTGGGCGTGATGGAGAAAAAGACAAACAAACACACAAAAAACGAAATGTAATAATAGGATTTGGAAAATCCATATTACCCATACCTATAAATGCTTAGTTCAATAATATTGATTTTTTCAAGCTAATTCACCCCACAAATTATTATTTATTGTCCATTTAGATTGATTGTTTTGGACGACTCCATTATGAATGGCCAATGCTGACTCTAATAACTGTGTGTTTGTTAACCTCATTGCAACTTATTAATTGTTTATGGATAGCCATTCTAGACGTACTATTGTGGGTTGAGGGTGGAAGGATCTTGGCTATCTTCCTGTTTAACTCTGGTTTATTATCCATTATCCAACATGTTTCGCAACCTGTGTGTTGCCTCATCAGGGATCGATGTGTATGTATATCACCATACCACCTCTACTCACAATTTCACCAGGTAGTTCAAACTTACTATGATGATTTCGTATGGGAACACCATCAAGCTCCATTACAGAACCAATATTGATCAATATAACGAAAAAGAAGGTGACAAACATTATAAACCGTATGATGATTATGAGATCTGTGAATGAGCACCACTTCATGTACCCCAATAATTCATTGTTGAAAACAAGCGGACAAAATTGTGTAAACTTGTAGGATGTCTTCGTACAAGAACCCCTCACGTACCAGAATAATTTAAGAGTAATGACTAGGACAAGCCCGTGCAATAAACGTACACATCGATCCCTGATGAGGCAACACACAGTTGCGAAAC
>JAEMON010000005.1:6201739-6214532 GCA_030264115.1 Lygus lineolaris
TAACTACGAATTGTTCTATTTTTTTGTAGAGTTAGTAGGTAAAGTATCTTGAAATGAGCCATTGGACCTTGTCCCATCTCACACGTTTTTTTCTGAGGACCCAATA
This sequence comes from Lygus lineolaris, assembly GCA_030264115.1. Lineage (NCBI taxonomy): Eukaryota > Metazoa > Arthropoda > Insecta > Hemiptera > Miridae > Lygus > Lygus lineolaris. Next base: position 6,201,846 of record JAEMON010000005.1, read on the forward strand.
AATTAAATTGAAAACTTTGTTTATAGTGCTGGCTGGCCAACTTCAAGGATAAGCTGCATTTTGATAAGTTTATGATGTACCAGAGTGGACCAACAACATGACATGGTCCAATCTGGTTTGGCGGCTAATTTGCAGTTGGTCTTCCTTACACGTTATCCATCGTCCGATAATATGCCAGAGTAACCAAGAAGGATACCGGGAATGTCAAAAATGGTCAATTGCTAGAGGATGAAAATGTGATGGGGGTGAAGGTGTTGGGCATATGGTTTGAAATAAGTAATGGATGAATTGCAGGGACTAGGAGGTCCCATTTCATGGACAGGTCCAGAATGTTACTGATTCAGAATGCTTACTGATAAATATCTATTGAGTAATGAATATATTGCGGCGAGGGGAGGTCCCATTTTTTGGGAAAAGAACTAATTCGATCCTCTGGTGAAATCTGGCTCCGCGGCACTTTAGATTATTATTTTTTGTTCATAAAAAATGCAACGCTCCGGCAGTTTAGATTATTATTAACTCTAAAAGTGAAGGCTAGGTAGAAATCAATGAGGAACTACCGCAATGTTTTGAGGTACTACTCTCTGCATCGAAAATTGAGCTCGCCGATCAGCTGAGTCAAAAATGGAGCTCTCAGATCAGCTGAGTCGAAAATGGAGCTCCCAGATCAGCTGAGTCAAAAATGTAGCTCCCAGATCAGCTGAGTCGAAAATAGAGCTTTCAGATCAGCTGAGTCGAAAATGTAGATCCCAGATCAGCTGAGTCAAAAATGGAGCTCTCAGTTCAGCTGATCGGCTCCTAAAGCCGCTAGACATATCCATGATCTATTGTTTTTCCCATCAAGGGAGAAATTTCAAAGTTTCTCCACAAAAAATTTCTCCGTTTCTTTAATTCGATTTTTGGATTCTACGTCGTATCTTGAAACGTAAAACCTCAAATTTTGAGGGGGGTTAAAATGTTGTTAGGTATATTATTGTCTCGTAACCATATCGAGATTACTCCAGAGGCATAGTCCAGTTGCTACGTAGGCCAGCTACGAAGGATGTGCAGTAGACCAGTTGTAAACTAAGGGTTTGAAATTAGTACCGGAGGAGTAGACCAGTTGCAGTGTAGCCCAGTTGCCAAATTCCTTACAAATTGCAATTTATGAGATGGTTAGTGGGTACTTAGCGTATCAATTCTCGCCCCTTCTATTTATGCACCGCGGCGAACACCTTCGCTTGCACCTCACCTTTAAACCACCTCCTTCTAATCCCGTGAATATCGCACCACGTTGAATCCTTTATTAATATTCATTCGTTGGGAGAATCTAAATGCAAATGGAGGTTGTTAGGGTTTGACGAAGAAGGGGTAGTTAGCTGAGCCTCTTGCTCAACGGCTTATTCGCCATAGAGCATCGAAATCGGAGCAAGTTAAAGCGTGCAACAAGTGGCCGGTCCGTAACGAAAGTCCTCCGAGACCAAAATTCACAAAGTCTCATTCACGCAGCATGAGTTAATGAGCGAATTTTCAAAGAATAATTTTAACCTATTTTGTGGGTGATCCTTATAGGAAATTTCACGCTGATTCCGAATATACCATATGTTCCTATGTTTAGGATGGAATTTCACACCAAATCCTCAAAAAACACGTTTTTTTTAAAGCCATTTTTGAAACTAAATTTTCAAAATTTGACCAATTAGAGTACTCCAAAAATTCTGGCCAACGAACTCAGTTTATTTCAATGTGTGTGTTATCCTACCCCAGAGAAACGGACTGGAATTTAAACTTAACTGATCCCTGGGGGGCCGTATACAAATTTAAATACATATGCGCAGTTTATGAGATTATTCAAGGATTTCTAACCTCAAAAAGATAATAATTAAACCAAAAGTGAGCCAGTTTCTTTGTTTTGTTCTGTGACATTGTTTATTTCAATTTTATTATTTCTGGACAGTATGGGTACCGTTGATTAAAATTTGGACGATTTCGGACCATTTTTCTTGTGGTTATGAGAAAAGAGTTTGACGGAATACGCCATTCATGAACACACGCAAACAGGTCCTTCCTACGTATTCAACAACAGGGACTAGGGAATAGGGGGGGGGGGGGGGGGGGGGGGGGGGGGGGGGGGGGGGGGGGGAGTAGGTATTTTTCCGAGAAAAACGTAAACGTAAACGTGCGTCGAAGAAGTAGTACCTCAGCTTTTAGCTATCAAAAGTGGTTTGACCGAATCTGACGGCCAAGCGTAGAAACTGCTCCTTCGCATCGTTGAAATAAGTTCAGGTGCCTACCTATCTATCTAAAGAAAGTCGGAAAACATCACGTTCAGAACACGAGTAATCTTCTATAATAACGACGACAACATTCATAATCCTCTCCTCAGCTCCTTTCAACGAATTTTCGAAAAAAACGTCTGCCAAGTTGGGTGGGCAGTATAGCTTCCTCACTTTTGTAACATGGACGTATAGAGAGAGTCAGTTAGTGAACATTTCAACGAAACTGGTAGAATAGTTTCGGAGTTCACTTAATCCAATCACTTATCCAATTGTGGCCTAGGTAATATTGTGGCATAGGTAATTTTCTTGGAGTCAGTCCAGAACTACCCTGAGAAATAGATCAATTAGGGACAGAGAAATCGAAGTTCAAGAAATTTACGTTAGCGCATGCTCACACGCTACTAATGGTCCAATGGCTATTAAATTAATAGGGAAATGAGTAGGTTCTGCCTCCGACAATTTCTGAAAATTTCACCAGAATTGGTCGAATAGTTCCGGAGTTATGACTATGAAACTCATTTCGGAATTGCGCATGTAGGTATCACTGATAGAATCGTGTTTTAATTCGAAGATAATTATCAACCTCCAAATACCCTCCGAATTTGAACGAAATCGGTCAAATAGAAAATGAGAAATCGTAGTTTCAGAAAATTCACGTTTGCGCATGCGCACACGCCACTAATGGTCCGATGGCGATTAAATTCATATGGGACCCTCCTGTGTCTAACTCGCGTAATCCCTGGGAATTTCACCGAAATTGGTCGAGTACTTCCGGAGATACGCCTATGACGACAAATTTCAAGTTTGCGCTTGCTTAGTAGCTATTACTGATCCAATCGTGACGAAATTCATGGGTTATCGTCTTGGAGTGAGTCCAAAACTACCCTGCAAATTTGAGCGAAATAGGTCAATTAGCAACTGAGATTCTGGGGTTTCAGGAAATCCACGTTTGCGCATGCGCATACGCTACTGGTGGTCCGATGGCGATGCAATTGATAGGGGACCGTCACGGAGCTAACCCGCACAATCCCTGAAAATTTCATCAAATTCGGACTACATCTTCATATAGTTTTGCCTGGGACAAGGAATTGACCACAGACCGACAGACAGACAGACAGACACGGAACCGAAATTGTTCAGAAAGTTCTGAACCGTAAAAAGCAAGTGGAAATTTTGATTTTGAGGATACAATTTTTTTTTATTTCTTGCACGAATACATAGCTTCCTACCTTCGGTAGTAAGGAAGCAAAATTAAGCTATTGGCTTCAAAATTTCAGTGATGCAAATTTTTGAAGAATATCTTTATGGAAATCCGTTTCAGACCATTCTAAAACGATTCCTGAAATTTAACACATCTTCATATTTATGTATATTTTGTCATTAGATACCTATTTACATATGTGTCATTCCAGACAATATTTGTCACTGGAATTCATCTCAAAACTAAAAAAAAAAAAGTCAATATTTACAGGAGAGAGGATGAGGAGTTCGTTGGCCAGAGTTTGTCAAGTACACCAAGGGGTCAAATTTTGAAAAATTAGGGTCAAAAACGCGTTTTTTTTTAAAGGTTTTTGGTGTAAATTACCTACTATCTTAAAAATAGGAACATAATTTATGGCACATTCGGAATCAACGCAAAATTTTCTGTCAGAATCACCTATCAATTTCAACTTACGCTGCATGAATGGAACTTTTTTGTTCATTATTTTCAATAATGAACCTTTGGAATCGAGCACGAAAAAAAAATTTTTAACCCCCCCTCAAAATTTGAGATTTTACGATTCAAGATACGTAGAATCCAAAAATCGAATAAAAAAAAAATCCGTCCGTCCGCCGTACGCCGTACACGGCACTTTCCTTGGTTACCATGGACCAAAAATTAGTGAAATTCTGTATATCGGCCCCGTTCGGGGTCTAGTTGTGCCGCGAAGCTTTTCGTTACCGTCAGCCTTCTCTAAGGGGTAGAAAATAGGGGATGAAATTTTCAAAACGCCCTAGCTCGTAAATTTCAAATAGGAAGGTAATTTTTTCCATCGATTTAAAATAGAACACAATTTTTAGCATTGAATGAGACCTTGCGGAGCGTTTTAGGACCAACCATTAGCTCCCTGTAAGGACTTAAGGGTTGAACGAAAAAAATATCAGCAACACGAGTGTGAATCGCAATTCTTCCCGAGTAGGCAAAATCTTCGTTCAAATATCAGCTGTTCAAATGCAACTTTCTTTCGATTCCATTCTCGCATGTTAGGTAGATAGTTACAAGGAAGGGCAAAAAGAGCAGAAACACGAGTGTGAATCGCAATGTTTGAGGTACTACTCTCTGCATCGAAAATGGAGCTCCCAGATCAGCTGAGTCAAGAATGTAGCTCTCAGATCAGCTGAGTCGAAAATGGAGCTCTCAGATCAGCTGAGTCGAAAACGGAGCTCCCAGATCAGCCGAGCGGCTCCCAAAGCCGCTAGACATACCTACCCATAATCTATTGTTTCTCCCATCAAGGGGGAGATTTCAAAGTTTCTCCACATTTGGTTTCTAATTCTCACTGTTTTTGGGTACAGTCTTTGTAGATGGGCGATCTATACAGAAAATAATAAACCGTTGTGTAATAATTTGCAGCGTTTTTCGTTTCAACCCCGAAGCCTCTACAGGGAGCGAACGGTTGGTCCTAAAATGTTCTGCGAGGTCTCATTCGACGCTGAAAATTGTGATCTATTCGAAATCGATGGAAAAAATATACCTTTCTATTCGATGTTATCGAGCTGGGGCGATTTCAAAATTGCATCCCCTATTTTTTCCAATCTCTTAGAGAATACTGACGGTAACGCCAAGCTTCGGGGATCAACTAGACCCCAAATGGGGCCGGCATACCAAAAAAAGTCGAGTTCGATTCCAAAGGTTCATTATTGAAAATAAGGGCTGAAAGATTACAACTTGTGGATTGATTGATGTGACCGTTGAACTGAAGACCGAGTGGATGGCAACTACATCAGTCGTATAATTGGATCAAAGAGAGTGAAGTGACTCGTTAAATAGCGGCAGCTGAACCCACGAACGTACTTCATCAGAAAAACGACCCGATGTTTAGACCAATCTTTTAATACGTAATGACACCATTGATCTCAGGTTTGCTAACGGATGTATTGATTTGATGGAAAAAATAAAATGGGAGGCCGAAGAATTTCATGAATCGAGTCTCGTTGCAAGCAAATCAGGTAACGTCCTGTGCGATTGGTTATACATTAATACAATATCCCTACTACAAGATCAGGGTTGGTAATCTGTTGGGGGAAAGTAATTGGCTTGTTCGCCTTTCAAGTATATTGAAATTCAGAATACAGGCGTAGATTTATATCGAGTTGTACTTCAGTTATTCAATCACTTAAGGCACTCTCAGTTGATGGAGCCAATCAATATAGGGAGAGTATCAAAATTATTCGTTGGATTCTATCACTGAGGGTGTTATAATTATTGTTTAAAATTACGTAGGTTGTAAGTAACGGTTGTTACAGTTTGCAGAACTGTTTAAATGACTCAATTTTCCAAAATGTTTGTAGTTTTCTATTTTCTTGTAGCGAAATACAGGGTCTCTGTTTTCTACTCGAACGTTTTGTGTACCTATTATTTAATGATTAGTCAGTGACAGAGTCATAATCCACTTATTCTTGAAGCACAATGGTGGTCACGGAGTGGATGTGGATGTAGAATGAGAGTACTTTAGGTACCTGGGTACATAGGTAATATATGTTTTGGCAATATATGGTATATATATAGTCAGTGGCAAAAACGTGCATTCCAGACAAAACCTTGCGTGCCTCAACCACACGATTTGGATGATTTTTTTCCTTACACCGATTCACGTGTTGCCTTCCTACCTATACGTTGATCATGAATTCTGTAATCCTGTTCAGTTTTGGGACTATTATGGCAATATTTGCGTTACCTTTCGAAAAGCTCTTGAGGTTAACACGATAATAAACGTAAGGGTGCCTTTTTAGGGATGTCCGATTGTATGAGTATTATGGTAGGTTCCTAATAAAGCTACCTCCTGGTTGGAATCAAATCAATTGTCGAGAAAATAATTGTTTATTGAACAAAATAGGTAATCGATTTGGGGTAACTTGTCCCATTTTGAAATGTTGAGTTTTGCCACCTTGACAATTTCTATTATTTTGGGGTAACGAGATTACGCTGTTGTTGAAAAGAGATCCTCTTGTTGAAAAGGCTGTTGTTGAGGATGCGAGAGATGACATAAATACCAGTGAAAAGTATTTTTCTTCCTCACCACCGATGGTAGTAAGCTATGTATTCGTGCAAAAAATTGAAAATTGTGTCCTCCAAAATCAAAATTTTCACTTGCTTCTTACAGCTTTTTACAGAGCTTTCTGAACAATTTTGGTTCAGTGTCGGTCTGTGGTTAAATCCTTGTCCCAGACAAAACTATGTGAAGTTGTGGTCCGAATTTGATGAAATTTGCAGGGATTGCGCGGGTTTTTCACATACCAAAATGGGGTACTTCTGTGATGATGGGATCAAACGCTCACTGAGCGCCCACGCTCCCGTAAAGTTGAAAACTGAATGGTATGCGCATGCTCAGATGACATCTTCCCTCCTCGACTGTACTGTGTGCCAACAGGGAGCAATGGGACAACTTACCCCGGTGTCAACCTGCCCTGGTCTCCCCTACTTATGTTGAGAGCCAAGGGGAAAGATGGCTTCAGCCAACTTTTTGTACAAATTGAGATTCATAATTGTGAGACACTGTGAGATGGCGATACCGTTTGATGGTATAAACCAACTACCTTCCTAATTTGAACGAAATCAGCCCATTAGGAACTAAGCAACAGGTATTTACAGAAATTCATGTTTGCGCATGCGTACAGGCTAGTCCGACGGCGATGAAATTAGGACCTAGCCGTATCAACCCTGGAAATTTCACCGAAATTGGTCGAGTGGTTCCGGAGTTATGGCTATGAAAACACACTTCAAGTATGCGCTTGAGCAGTAGCTATTACTGATCCAATAGTGTTGAAATTTGTAGGATTTGAGATTTGTAGGGTGGTCTTCTTGAACTTCATTAGCAACAACCCTCTGAATATGAACAAAATCAGTCCATTAGGAACTAAGAAATAGTAGTTTCAAAAAATTCACTTTTGCGCATGCGTAGACGCTACTGGTTGTCCGATGGTGATGAAAATGATGTGGGACCGTCACGGGGCACAATCCCTGAAAATTTAATCAAAATCGGACCATAACTTCATATAGTTTTGCCTGGGACAAGAATTGATCACAGACAGACAGACAGGAAACCAAATTGTTCGGAAAGAAGTGTATAAAGAAAAAAGTTCCATTCATGCAGCATGAGTTGATGAGCGAATTTTCATAGAATGATTTTAACCGAATTGGTGGGTGATTCTTGTAGGAAATTTCACGCCGATTGCGAATAAACCAAATGTTCCTATGCTTAAGATGGTAATTCACACCGAAAACCTAAAAAAACGCATATAAAAAAGTGTTGAATTCCAGGAATCGTTTTAGAACGGTCTGAAACGGATTTCCATGAAGAAAATTATCGAAAATTTGCATTACAAAAATTTTGAAGCCATTGCAATGGCTTCATTTTTTCGAAAACTCGCTAAAAGGAGAAAAAGGAGAGTGGACATTTTGATTCCGTGGGACATAGTTTTTTCCTTGAACGAATACTTTGCTTTCTACCTTCGCTAGAGAGGAAGCAGATGCAGTAAAAATGTCAGGTGCAGAAAAATGGTCCACTTTCCTCCAACATTTTTACCCAGTCACGAAGTGGTTTATTTATCGAGTTGTGACTGAACTGATTACCTACCTAGTGTAAATTCGCATTCACGAGAGGATCCATAGAAAATGAAACTAAGAATCGATCTGATTCATTCGCCCTCCTTTAACAAAAGCGGACTCGGCAATGTACCCTAGCAAATTCACATTTCAGTTGATATTGCAGAAAGTGGTTGCAGATTTACCTTGTTGGGAGCTCTTCAATGTAAATCTTGGTGGCTTCTCCCGTAAATGTGGGAATGTAATAAATTCATATTCTGCGGGCAAGGCGGAAACCTGAGAAAGCTTTTTCTCTCCTCTGTCTATATTCATACTGAATCCGTAGATTACATGAAAACCCAGTAGGTATTTATTGCTGAAGACAAATTTCAACATGTTATGATTGAAGGTACTCGTATCTACTCTGAATGGAACAATAATTATGTTCCGTCTGATTATAAATATACGATATGTACCTATTTACTGATGTATATCTGTATTATTTTGTTATCAAATCAATTCACTATCCTACTTTTCAAACAGGTGACCGACTCAGCCAGTGACTGGTCAGATAATTTCTAACCTCGGGCAGCGACTTTCCAAATCCCTAAAAAATTATCGTAAATCGACTCAACAGAACTGTGAGCTCATTTTTTGACTAGGCTTACCTATGTAAACACAATTTTCCGTCTCAGTTAGGTAGAGCTCCAATTTTTGACTCAGCTGATGCTCATGAGTATAGAACTGACTACCATATTTCTTGAACGTTTCCGCATGACTGAAACTCATGTTCTACGGGAATGAGAAAAAATACTGATTTGAAGGAATTTCCGAATGCAAATTTGTCATATTGCAATGGTTTCTGACGACTTCACTCGTCTGACGAACATCAGAAGACGCCAGGGATCAGATCGAGTCATCAAAGATCACGTCAACCCATGTACAAAATCACTATGGTAGAATTTTATATCACACGCTTTCTGACACGACAAACAGTGGTCGGAAATTTAACCATTTTCTCGTAAAAACTAAGGTCCACTCCAAATTAATAAAACATTGCCCGCTGATTCCCAATATATCCCATGTTCTTGTACTCAAAATGGCTAATTATTTCTTACATCTAAAAATGGATAACTTAATTGAAATAGCACCCAGCATCTAAAAATTATATAGAGTTTACGATTTTGACCATTGAAACAGCCCAAAGTTATTCTTTTATGAAAGATGAGTTGAAGGCCTTACAGTTTTTCGTCAAATGAGACCAAAGCCAGCTCATCAACACAGTACCCATGATTTTCGGTGATTTTTCCGTTTCTCGTTTTTTTTTTTCTCGAATTTTCGAAGAAAATGAAGCTATTGCAATGGCTTCAAAATTTTTGTAATGAAAATTTTCGAAATTTTCCATGGAAATCCGTTTCAGACCATTCTAAAATGATTCCTGAAATTTAACCTTTATATATAATGTCACTCCAGACGATATCTGCCCGTGGAATCGAGATAAAAAATCCAAAAAAATTCTAAAATGTCAATAATATCAAAAGAAAGGATGAGTTTGTTGGCCAGAATTTTTGGAGTACTCCAAGGGGTCAGATTTTGAAAATTTAGAGTCAAAAATCGCCAAAAAACGTGTGTTTTGAGGTTTTTGGTGTGAATTACCATCTTAAACATAGGTACATATGGTATATTCGGAATCAGCGTGAAATTTCCTATAAGAATCACCCACCAAATCGGTTAAAATTATTCTTTGAAAATTCGCTCACAAACTCATGCTGCATGAATGGAACTTTTTCGTGTTCACGAAGACTCCTTAGAGGAGCAAACCGTGATGCTCCTCCAAGGAACAGTGACTTATAGCAACCTCTTAAAGGAGCAAACCTCCGAAACGCTCTCTCCTGCAGTCTTCCTCACTCTTTCCTCCATGCAGTCTTCTACTCTATTATCATTTCCCTTACCCTAAGTGGTTCAAACCCTGAAAATAGTTATTCGTTATACGAATCCATCCTCCCCTAGTATTCAGAGCCCTACTCCTATTAGGTACAGGAAGATAAACTCAAAACAGCAATGTGTTTCATTGTTCTACTCTAACCTTTCCTTTTCACTCTATTTAGATCGTGGAGTGGATTTAAGAAGTATAATATACCAATAATCGAAAAGTGATTTCCTCCAGACAACTCACTAAATACCTAAAACAACCGCGTTATTAGGGGATGGTGGAACTGACTTTATTTGGTCTGCCCTAAGTTCCAATTAGCAGTGATTTATTTGGGGTTTTTGTGGGTTATTTATTTACTGAGCTGGACTCTGTCTTCTGTTCTGCTCAGTAAATAAATAACCCACGAAAACCCCAAACCGTGTTATTTCAAATCTCTATCATTGAACCCAATTGGATCACATTTCAGACTGAAAAGAGAAAACAGTTTATAGCTACCTTTTAGTTCTCCGAAACGACCATCCTTTTTATATTCCAATCGGCTCTGTCCTAGATTTTATGAACTTACAGGGAAAGACGACGTGGAAGTAAGTGTCGATAAGGGGCCAGCGTAATTAACCCAGGGGCGGCGAGCTGAGGAGCGTGCAAATAGCAGCTTGGTGCCCCTCAGAGGGGACCGAAGGTAATTAGTGGCTCTTTTGTTTGTTGTGTAACTTCGAGGGGGCGTTTTCGACATAAAAGGGAGGTCCAGCTTTGCTGACGTTGGGTTTGTTGGGTCCAGCTTTCTTTATCTCCACTCTAGGCTGCTTTTTCCCTGTACAAACCGAGATGATTCAAATTGAAACCAGTCTGTGCTCGGAAAAGGTTATCTTTTTCCGTAGTTGAAAAGAGAAAAGTATAAATTCACCTAAGAAAAGTTCACACCTCAAGAAAATGCTCCCAATTATACCTCAACTGTTTATTATTCTTCTGTTCAGATAACTTTTACTTGCGGATCACTACTCCCTGATCAATAACAACTTCTGCCAATCAGGTGGAAATTATTGTCTAAAATCCAAAAATCAAAACAACGAACCATTATCATTCTGGACCCATCTAAGTGCTCCGTCGGAACCTTCCATCGGAATATTTAGCCGTCAGCATCATTTTAGACGTCAAATTTTGAAAATTTAGAGTCAAAAATCGCTAAAAAAAAGTGTTTTTTGAGGTTTTTGGTGTGAATTACCATCCTAAACATAGGAACATTATGGTAGGTATATTCGGAATCAGCGTGGAATTTCCTAAAAGAATCACCCACAAAATCGGTTGAAATTATTCTTTGAAAATTCGCTCATCAACTCATGCTGCATGAATGGAACTTCTATCCGTTTGTTTCATCGAAATATAACTACAATAGAGAATAAATGTTAGTGTTTAACATAAATTTATATCAAAGCGGATTTGGTGAGGATTCTTCAGTATAAACTCATTCTTTTAACGCCTTGTTTCACAAATTCACTCCTGACTGCCTTTGTGTAACTTGGCGAGTAGGATCACGAACCTCAAGCGTGGCGGTATTACATCTCCCAATCCAGCTGATAAAGGGAATCCCTAAACACTGCGAGTTGTCTTCCTCGGGGATCATTCAATAACCTTGAAAGGACGAACCTGTGAATCGAAACGAAAGAGGCGACGTACTCGTATTCTTTACATGCACAGCTCATGCCTGTCGGAAAGATAAGCTTTTGATTGGGGATGGAGATGCCATTCATATTATCTTGTTGAAGTCGCAAACAGTCCACTCCAAGTTATAGGTCCACTCTAAATAAATCTGTCCATTCCAATAAATTTCATTGTGAAACATTTGAAGCAAGAAGTTCCGATTATACCCCATGTCCCTATACCTGCTGATTATCCCAAGTTCAAAAATCGTTTGCCAATACAAAATATTATCCGTTCTGCGAAATCCCTCTCATTCATTATTCTATAAATAAAGCAGGTCAATATAAGTTTGTTACATAATTGGGACTGCTTCTCAGAGCAGACTCTTTAATAAAGAAGATTGTGTCTCTCGAAATTAAGAACGATTTCCATGAAGGATGCTGAGAAAGTACAGGTCTTGCAAAACCGTTTTCGAATTTCTAGTGCATTACGGACTATAAATTATGCTTTCCCACCCTGGATACAAGAAAGTCTTTCACCTATTACGAATGTAAAAATGTGAAAAAACCGACTTTAAAACAAGGTGATTTTGACCTCTGCCATTTTCCGAATTCAGAAATTTCGCTCAGATTTGGTTGAAATATTTACTTATTGTATTCTTCGGTATGGAAATAAGAGGTGGTATCGATATTGATGCGTACTATCGTTTTCGGATCGAAAGTACCTAACTGATTTGGATAGCCTCACATACATAGCACTATTGTTAGTCCAAAAGAGTACAAACCTGATGTTGTTATTTTAATCAAAAGTGAAAAACTGTCAACATGAATAATTTGAACTAAAATCACGCATATTGTCTTATGAAACTTCACACGTTGTGAAATTACCCACCTTGAAGAACTAAAATAGATTTAATGTTCAATATTATTAACATTTTCTTTAAGTATTTTTTTCTTTATTATTTAAAAAAAAATTAATTTATCAATTACTTCATTCAAATAATATTATTATTTAGTGTTTTTGAGTAAATTAATAAATATTAGTAACCAATGACAGGTACCAAAAAACGCTGC
>JAEMON010000005.1:6306666-6321499 GCA_030264115.1 Lygus lineolaris
CCTAGATCGAAAATTTCAAATATGAAGGTATGTTTTTTCCATTGATAAAACATAGAACACAAATTTTAGCGTCGAATGAGACCTTGCGGAGTGTTTTAGGACCAACTGTTCGTTCCCTGTGAGGACAAGAAGAACCCTGTGAGGGTTCAAAGAAGAAACACGAGTGTGAATCGCAATTCTTCCCGAGTAGGCAAAATCTCCGTTCAAATATCAGCTGTTCAAATGCAACTTTCTTCCGATTCTACCGAACCAAGTTTGTTGTTTACTTTCAGAAGCTTCCTTAGTTACTGAATTTCATTGAGAATGAATGATACAACTCTCCGATAATACAAGAAGGTACCTACTCATTGTCGCCAAGAGATGATTGTGAACCTCGCTGTAGGCGGGTATTTTATGTCAATAGGATCTTTGTATATGGGCGATATAATATACAGAAAATAATAAACCGTTGTGTAATAATTTGCAGCGTTTTTGCTATATAATGGTCGAATAACATTTTGCTAAACCGTGTACGGCACAGTTTGGCACATTTTCATTTCAATGCCAATAAAATGATAATACTATGTTAATGGCATAATATTATTAATGTTACCTATTGGGGTAGAGTAACCATGTTATCAGTATGCGTGATTCCCAACGTGATTTTATTTACCAACTCATCAATGGGAATAGATCTTATCGTTCAGCTGATTACCCTCAGGTTATTTTGATCAATTGACTGATCCAAATCACGTGATTGGAGGCATCGATTTGAATCCTTCGGGTGCAGCGTTTCGTTTTCACCTCAGCAATTATCAGCACGCGAGCTCTGCCGGTGACATGGGATGTGATGATAATCTTTCGGCTGACTATAACAATTTTCGAGATATATATATGTATAAAGAACAAACATCTTTCTGAGATGGTAAATGAAGAAGAAGAATGTACAGAGACCAAATTAATATTGATGGTTTTATAGATAGTTGTATTGGCCCATTATTTCCAGTTGTACAAGTCGCTCGTATCTGATAAAGAAATTATAGCTATGGAAGAAAGCATAATATATAATAGCAGGACTGTTAGTTGTTAACGTATGTTGAATTTATCAGATTATTTGATTTGTAATTTTGTTACAATGGGAAGATTTTTTCCGAAGAGCATTTATTGATGGCTGATAGCATCACATGACACCTGACACCCTTGTATCTTCACTTTTCCTCTTTTTTTTTTGGGGGGGGGGGGGGGGGGGGGGGGGGGGGGGGGGGGGGGGGGTTGAGGTGAAAACCTTTTTTCTCTTCGTCCTGTGGTTCGAATTTCGGCGGAAAACGACTATTTTGCTCTCCAAAGGTTAGTAATCAAACCCTCGTATCGTCTAGTACTTCTAGAAATTTAATTTTTTTTTGCTATGCTGTAAAATTTACCAAAATTAAGATATGACGTTTCCATAATATGGAAACGTCATATCTTAATTTTGGTTAAATCATATTATGATGCCATACTATTATTTTTATTCTTTCAGAAAATGTTTGAAGGAAATTAAGCTTTCGCAATGGCTCCAAAATCGTTGGTATGCCAATTGTTAAAAACTTTTCATCATTCTAAGTCGATTCCAGCATTTCATCACTATCTCATATGTATATTTTTTATGTATATACTCATAGAAGTGTAACTTCAGCCAATATCTAACCTGGGATCGATGTGAAAAATCCAAAAACAAAATAATTTCAGAATGTCAATAATATCAAGAGAAAGGATGAGTTAGTTGGCCTTGATTTTAGGAACACTCTTGGGAGGCATTTTGAAAATCAAAGGTCAAAAATCGCTTTAAAAAGGGTTTTTTTGAGGTTTGTGGCGAAAATTACCATCTGAATCATAAATAGAAATAATCGTAATCAGCAAAACATTTCCTATGAGGATGACCCATAAATTACATGAAAAACGATACGATGATAATGAACGAAAAATTATAGTTGGTACAAAAATCTAAAATTTACTCATTAACTCTTGCTGTATCACCATACATTTCCAATTCATTCTAAAAAGCCTGAAGGGGGTGTAGACTGGGGGACCCGGAACGTTGCGTTACATAGGTACATACACCTAATAGAGCAAACATTTGAAAATACAGTAAAAGCAATTAATTATTCACAACCATTCATTCAACCTAATTAGAGTTAATGTTGGTTGCCTATTAGATGAAAGAGAACACGGGGATGACACAATTCTTTGAGCTTGAAGACGTTGGTAGGTATAGAGAGATCTGAGTGAGCCTTCACTTATCACGTTTCATATCAAGTGAGAAAGGAGTGTAAGTTCCAACGGGAAACACGTTCGTGACGTCATTACAGGGGGAGGAAAACCACCTCAGCCAATGAAAGTAACCAAATCACTGAGAGGTGAACAAGAAGTTGGAATCTGCCGGATGGGATTCACTTCAATTCATTCAATTTCCGCTTTGATTTTCTAAATATATAAACCTTGATACATTATTATACAGGGTGTTTGTCTTCATGGTACCTGTCTGAATTGGAAAGATAACTGTAATTAGCGGAGAACTAAATCACTAGCGACGAAGTTGTGGAAACCCATTTCAAATAAAAAGAAAACGGAGTTAAATAGAAAAACGATGTCTATTTTAACTTTGTGCGTTTTAACTTATAACTTTGTAACTCATTATTTTCGTGGAAATAGACAAAGTTTTTCTATTTAACTCCGTTTTCTTGTTATTTGTAATTAGCGGTTTCTTTATCTTCATGATACCGGATGATTAAAGGTGTAGAAGAAATGATCAGCTGCGTGGTTATGTACTTGTTGGAAAATAGTCGGGATTCAGCCAGTTTTTTGTGTTTTTTTTCGGGTCGCCAACGAACCCATCATCGAGCACTTATGAGCAACCTCCGAAAAATCAATTTTTTAAAAACACATAATGACAGAAAGAAAAATGAATACGTCTGAAGCAAGGAAGGTAGATACCTACTTACTTGTGAGAATGAAGGAAAATTAATTACTGTCCAAAACGAAATAAACAGTTCCCACAGGCAAGAAAACAGGTGGAGAACCTTGTCCAAAAGCGAAAGATGGTACATCTAAAATTGGAGAGAAGTTAGGTACTAAAGTAAGAGGTACTAAAATACACCACGCTAAACAAATAGATAGGAAAGAAGCATAGCTTGAATAAAGTTAAGAGAACACAACGAGAGGAACAACCACAAAAACTTCCTGTGAGCAGGCACTATTACTTACCTAAATAAACCAAGTATACAAACTCTAACAAAATAATTAAAACAAAAAAATGTCCAGGTATAAAACTTATAAAGAGAAGCATGTAGGTATTGCAACAAATCAATCCAGATTGGAACTGATTACCTATCCTATCAGAAGTACAAACACAACCAACAACATGGATGTAAACATGGCTGAATCCCGAATATTTTCCAACAAGTAAAAAAAATGATGATTATAAGAGTTAGTTACCAATTTTAAATGTGTAATTACGTTTCATTGCAGTACACCAACCTATTGAGGGCAATGAAGATCCCGTTATTTAATGTAGTACAAACTAGGTATAATGAATGAGCCTTTTAATATGAGCGTAAGATTCGGATTCCCCGAACCGCTTGCTCGAAAATCACCCACGGGCTCAAATTTGAGAAATTTATGTGGGCGTATAATTCACATTGGACTGACACCCAAATCACAAAGGTTTGTGCCTGAAAATTGACAAATAAATTCTCCAAAGACTACTATTATGCCCCAGCAAAACAACATACTTATTTTAGAATCTATCAAATATTGAATAAATCAAAGGACCCTAGCACAAGGAGAAAGTCACCCCCTTCACGACTGGGAGGACGGGAACCCAGATCAACCCTGGGTACCCTACCCCTCGCTCTACCTCACCCCTCTCTACTGACAGGGAGCCACTCCCAAGTCTAGTAGAGAAGGGATGCAGGCCTACAAAACCGGAATTTTATTCATTCGCATTCGCTCACTTGAAATAGTAACTTCTCCTCTTAAATACTACCTTGTGCCAGTGCCCAACACTCTAAAAACGAAAAACGTATTTTTTCTCTTAACCTTTCACTTTGAGTTCACAAACATATCAGCCGACAAAGGACCTACTCTGGTAAGAAAACTCTAACAGTTAAGCTATTCGGAATTACTCTTTTCAGTACCATACGATAGCGCGCTGTAACAGGTTGCCTTTCGGAAAATCTAGCTCTGGTTAATAGAGCCAATCATAGCGCGTCTGACCGGATGCCTTTGAGACAACCCTATTTACTATCTCAAATGCTTCGGTACTGAAGTCGGGGACCTTCCGAGTGTGTACGCTTGTGAAAACTTCACTTAAGAATTTCTCTAACAAGTAAATTCTTAAGTGAATAGCTCACAGAGTTTTCCCAACCAAAATAGCTCCATTGAGAAGCACACAAAGTATATCAGTAAAGTCAAATAGGAGTCAGAACAACTATTAATATGCAATAATTAATTGAAATTGTATGAATTGTAATTGTAGTTGTATTGATTGTTGATCATTATGGGCAATGATTATCAGGGGTCACCTTTTCATCCAAATTATTTGTAATGACAGTAACCCATGTGGTTCCACATCATACAAAGCCTGTGTTTGTGTAAAGAATGGGCCTGAAAATGAACAACAAATACCTAT
The DNA here is from genome assembly GCA_030264115.1 of Lygus lineolaris. NCBI lineage: Eukaryota > Metazoa > Arthropoda > Insecta > Hemiptera > Miridae > Lygus > Lygus lineolaris. The sequence continues at coordinate 6,311,315 of JAEMON010000005.1, forward strand.
TCTGTTTGTTACAAAGTTGGGAGGTGGCTGTGAAGGCGGACGCACACACAGTTGGGCCGTGAAACTCGAAGCTCTTCGGTTTGCAAACGTTTCGCATCATAGGAATATTTTCGCAGGAGATACCAGCATCATTGAAAGAGTCAGAAGACAAATATGAGAAGGGTTAGTGAAACATTGTTTGGATGAGATATTGTCAATAATGGAGGAGCTGAGAGCTTCGCAAAAACGATAATTCACACTCGTCGACAATGTGTTTGTTTGAATTCAAACCAACGTTCTTTCTTTTTTTGTCATTCTATTTTCACAACCTGAAAAACATCCCCCGGATGTACCTCCCTAGTTGGGCCCTACAGCCCATCACAGCCCCTACAGCCCAGTTGCATCACGATTACGCAAGATACCCCCGGGAAATTGCTGATCCCCAATGGAAATATGAAAGCAGTTGAAAGGTGAGAAATGATGTGGAAACGTTTTTCAGGCTGAATCAGGTGATGATGTCAATTTTGGTTAATCATTTTCAATAATGAACCTTTGGGATCGAGCATGAAAAAAATTTTCTAAACCCCTCTCAAAATTTGATGTGTTAAAATTAAAAATTCGAATTAAAAAAAAAAAAATGCGTCGGTCTGCCATCTTCCGTCCAACGACCGCCGTACGCGGCACTTTGCTCAGTTACCATGGACCGAAATTATTGAAATTTGGGGTAGAAAATAGGGGATGCAATTTTCAAAACGTTCTAACTTCGAAAAGTTTAGATGGGAAGCTACATGTTCTTCATCAATTTCGAATAGAACACAATTTTTAGCATCGAATGAGACCTCGCGGAGCATTTTAGGGCCAACCGTTCGCTCTCTGTAAGGCCTCAAGGGTTGAACGGAAAAAAGTTCCATTCATGCAGCATGAATTGATGAGCGAATTTTCGAAGAATAATTTTTACCGATTTGGTAGGTGATTCTTATGAGAAATTTCACGCTGATTCCCAATATACTATATAATTATGTTCCTATTTTTAAGATGGTAATTTGGGCCTTCCAGAGTCAATGTAATTTTGTATTCTTTGTTCTACCAGTTTTCTGTCGAAAGTGTTTTCATTCGCGTTTTCATTCTGTTGTCATTGATTTATTCAGCCTAGTTATTCCCTGAGTTCTCGATCAACTCTATTATCATGCCCCGAAGTGGAACTTCCGTTTTCAAAAAGAGTAAACCCGGGCACGGCAAAAACGAAGAAGTTCAAGGAAAAATCTGGACGAAAAATTACAGAAAGTCGACGAAAAAGCCCTTCCTATACTCTTCTGGCGCACACTAACTTATATTGATAAATATATATTTGCCTTTCACCTCTTGTAGAAGTTCTGAAATTATAAATAATTGCGTTTTCAGAAGTGAATTTTCATTTATAGAACCACCCTGTCAGGGGTAGGACGATTAGGCACCTAGAGCTCAGGAGACCGCCAAGCACTTACATCTTATTACTTTGATTTTAGGAGCCAATTAGGTCTGGAACCCCATAGTGTTGCATATCGCCCTTGACCTGTACAAAACGGAGATTTTAATAGTAAAAAAAAAAATTTTCTTTTGGTCAAAATTTGTCGACTCGGGAAGGCCCTTCCAAAAATATAAAAAAAAAACAAAAACAAGTTTATCAGCGAGTTTTGACTATAAATTTTCAAAATTTGACCCCTTCGAGTTCCCCGAAAATGTTGCCCAACGAACTTATCCTTTCTTTTGATGTATTGACATTTTACATGTTTGTTGGATTTTTTATCCCGATTCTAGGTTCAGATTATCGTCTGGAGTGACACATAATAATATATAAGTGCATCTATATATTTTTTTTAAATCTATTCAACTCTGTAACTCACTATTTTCGTGGAAATAGCCGACGTTTTTCATTGACTCTGGTTATTCAACTGCTCCTCTCGTTATTGAACTGCGATGTTTGAAATAGAAATAACCGTTGCCTGGTAGGCACCTGTGGTAGTGTGGACATATATTGATTTAGTTACGTCTAAATTCCCTCAAGATACGACTACCAACTTGGACAATATTGTAGGTACTTATCGTGGGGGTGTTAAACGTGCTTGACACCTTAGTCAAGCAACTCCGTCCTTTTTCCAGTACTTGAGAATTGCTTTATACTTGAGTGCTCTTCTCAATGACCCTTGAAGAACTCACAGAAAAAGGGTTGTCAGCCGCACTCGCTACGAATCTCACTTCGCTTTATTTTTTTCACTCTTCGTTGAGGTTTTGAGCTCCACCTTGTAAATCTTTTGTTAAAATAGTACCTACTTGGAAGATAAGGCGCCAATAGCGCCGAGTGAGTTAAGGTACATTTTTCATACTTTTTCCGGACATATTATTATGTCCAACCAGTAGTGATAACAGTGTCCAACCAGAGTAAGGTACCTTTATACATACTATGAATCCTGAATTAATGTAGTTATATCAAACTTTGTTGAACTCACGAACAGAACTTAAGATAGCATAATAAAATACATCTATCAGTGAATAGTTGAAGGCAAGCATAGCATTATGTAGAAGTAAGCCTAACTTACTTGGGTAAGCTATAGTGCAATGAGTTTCTGTGTGAAGCAAATAAATCCCATAGATTGATATATATCTATATATCGAATTGTTTACAACGTTAATATGAGCACAGGTATTATTCAAGTACAATATTTATCCCTGTATTTCTAGACACAATATTCCTTTTCTGTCAAAATAGGTGCAATGAATGGAATGTACTAAGTATTTCGTAACTCGTAACTGAATTCACAAACATTCTTGTAGTTCTTCGACTAATTGATAGTAAAGAGTGTTTCCTTTATTTATATAATAATATATTTCCCCTAAATTTGTCTATTAAGAAAAATCACGTTTGTAGGAATTGACCACTGCGATCTTAATTTCAATTTCATTTCCGTGAGAACGTCAACGGGTGTAGTATGGAAGATAATAGAATTATTCTGACAGCCAAAATGTAAATTTCAATTTCTTAATTTCAATTTTATTTCCGTGAGAACGTCAACGGGTGTAGTATGGAAAATAATAGAATTATTCTGACAGCCAAAATGTAAATCTGCCTTCAATAAAAATAACTTTATCAGGTTAGGTACCTACGTGAAGGTTACTTTAAAAAGTGAGAAAGTGATGGTCCTAAATGAAGACTCAACAGTCAAAGTAACAGCGATATCATACAGAAGTTTCAAAATAGTGTACTGAGATGCTGTGTCGATGCACACAGGTACCTACACTTTGCGCTGCAAGTCGATCCAGCCAATCAATCAACAAGCTATCTTCAATTATTAGCCGCTAAAGGGTCACATCATCGAGGAATCCCCTCGAATTGGTTCAGTAACAATGTTACCTGTGAATAGGGGGGGGGGGGGGGGGGGGGGGGGGGGGGGGTAAAATCAGTAATTCAGAAAGTGCATTAAATACCTAGGTTTGTTCAAATAAGAAAAGAGAAGTAGGTATCTGAATTTTATTCGTTATTAAAGTTCATACTCGTTTTCTCATTCGACTTTCAAGCATCATTGTTAATTATTATCACATAACATGGCACTGTGGACAAAAGGACGGGCGAAACGTCAAGAGGATCGTTATGATACAGCATTGTATTTAATATTGTATTAACAACTTTCATTACCCTCTTTGGTAGGTATTATTTCCAAGGTTTACTTTTTGGGGTTTGTTCTGCTCCAGAGCACTATCAAAAGCGGATTAATCAGGAATTTTAATTTTTTTCCATTCCTTTACGCAAATATTCTGAAGGGGCGAATTTCAAATTTGGTCTAAACTAGCTGAAATTCGCATATTTTCGAGGTTTCTAACCCTCCGTTCCTACTGTGGGGGACTCCGGGTACCCCCCCCCCCCCCCCCCCCCCTTTCCCCACATTTTTTGCTTCCGAGTCTACCAAGGTAGCGGAAACATTGTTTTCACTTTTGGGAGGTAAACATTTTTGCCTCCAAAATAAAAATTTCTACTCGCTTTTCACGTTTTAGACCTTCCTGAACAATTTTGGTTTCGTGTCTGTCGGTCTGTCTGTCTGTGCAAGGGAACCCTTGCAACACGCATAACTTCCGCAATCATCATAATTTCCATCCGATTTCGATGAAATTTTCAGGGATTAACGGGTTAGGCCCTAAATGGTCCCCTATGAAATTCATTACCGACCAACAGGGCAAGAGTAGCCTCTGCTCGTGCGTAAACGTGAAATCCTCGAATCATCAATTTCTGGCCAACTAATGATACGAGGAAGCTATGTGCCACACCCAACTTGGCCTTGGCTTGGCAGACGTTTTTTTTGCTTGTATGGTTAACGTTTCTGGTGTTCATTTGCGTCCAAACCTTCAGTACCTTTTAGGCTTTTACTTCAGCTGCTTTTAGAGATCCTGGAACCTTGAGTGATGCGGTGGAGTCGTTAGACCACGTGAAAAGTGCTAGAAATGCCCGAAAAGGCACTTCTAATTATACTAAACTTGGTCACGTGGAATAATCGGGAATATGTCCACCACACTGCTAGTGTGGACTTTTGAAGAGAGGGAACAGTGCGTTTGTTTTTAAAAACAATGGCAGGGCGAGTCTGTTTTGGGGATCCGCCAGTCCACCACAGTAGTGTCTGAGTAACAAATTTTCGTAACTCGTGGTTTTTTTTTCGTTTTTGGTTTTTTCGTGGAAGGTGGGTGTGTGTGGATGTCTATGACATGGTTTGAAGTATATGAGGGAGTTTTTTTTGGGGTGGGGGGTGGGGGGAGGGGGTTATGGATCATAAAATAATAATACAATTTGAAATGCTGTTGTAGGTCGAATTCGTTCGCTTTTTGCACAGTGGAACTAATAAGTAAGTGTCAGCGGACATGCTAGTAAATGTAAGAAATTCGTAACCCCAGTGGCACAGCTGACATTGTTCTCTTTTCCAAAATGACATTTTTTGTATTTAACGTCGAGTTTAATGTGCAACTTTTATCTTATTAGTCTAATCTTAGTTTTATCTTACTTTATGTTCCATTTCTGATTGCCAGAAACCTATATTCTAGCATCTAAAAAGCCTACTATCCTTAGACTAATTGCTACTTCGAAAAGGCTGAATAGTTCCGAGCAGGTGGATATGTTTTCAGAGTTTAAGTGTTTCAGGGTCTAATTTGTTTAACCAAAAGATTTGATAGTGAAACTAGCTGAACCGGCAAACGTTGTTTTGCCATATAAATCATTTTTAGCCGGTTACCCGTGCGTTGCACGGTCCCACAATGGTTGATTGTCCTGACCCCAAACGCTCGCTTCGCTCGTGTGACAGTGGGGCAGCGCCCTTAGGTCTTCTATTTCCATGAGAGCTAAAGGATATGGTAGGTTATAATATTAAAAAATATTAAGAATAGGGGTTGTTGGTAGAAGGGTGACAATTTAGGATTGTATACCTATGTACTTTTTAATGCCGAATCATAAAAAAATAAAAATAAAAAATGTTGTCCAAATAAAAAAAATAACTTTGTGGGGTCGACCACACCCATTTCACATAGCGGTATGGAAAATAGTTTATGTCCTATTCTCAGACCTATTGTATATACACAAGAAAATTCCATAAAAATTGGTCAAGCCGTTCCGGAGGAGTTTTGTTACAAACACAGTGACACGAGAATTTATTTTTTATTTATTTAAAAAACAATAAAAAAACCCTTGCAAACAGTGTAAACAGGGACTGGGAGTATTCCACGGTAGTAAGTAAGTCCCACATTTTCACAGTAGTACCTACCTAATAAAAGCAGGGTTAAGAAAACTACCATCAAAGTTTATAAGAACAGGTAGTAGGTGTAGCTAAGTATATTCGAAATCAGCGCATAAAATCTCCCACGTAGATAATATTAAGTATCTTATAAAATATTTAATACTGAAGAGGAGAAATCCATGGCAAGCAGAAGTGCCCACCATCTGCCTCACGAGATTTACAAAAGTTATGTCATAATGGATGGACCATGCTGGAATACTCCATTTGTCTCCATTACTACCCCTCGCTTCTTCCAATCCGTTTCATCTTTCGTCTCGTTTGTATACGTCAGTTGCTCCATTCACTGGGACAGTCATTCCTCTCTCTCCTCTCTCTCTTTGGATCTAATTAGTTCAATCAGAGCAGTCAATGCCGTCTTCTGAATCTATAGTATTCTACATAATACAGGGACGTTATTTCATACTTTAGAAAAGCCAATCACGTACGACTATACATTTCCCTATAGCCAAAATCCTTCTATGCGGTTCATTCAAAGAGGCTTCACTAGTGCCAAGATTATTCACGATAGAGGTGTTCCCAACATTCATTTGGCGTTCGTACTTGAGCGAGGAAAAGTATTTCAGCAGAAAAAACATTTCAGCGCATTCATAAGCGGAAGTATCACCAAAACAAACATTTTCCACATAGCTGTCAGCGTTCAAACTGACATTATTGGGTAAATGTGAGACCTGACAGAAATAACACACCTTGCTGCAGACAACCTATCATTAATATATCCGACAACTTGGAGCAACACCAGTCAGTGCCCTCAATATTGTATTCAATACAGATAAAGATATTGAGCATGCCTCTCAGAATTCGCTGTTTGCGTTTCTTGTACATGACCTTAAAATAAGAAAAAATCGTAACTTTAACCCCAATTAAAGAAAAGAGATAATAAATGTGAAAAACTAATTTGATGACTTTCCTTACTGGCTGGTATTTACCTATTTTTCACCCTCATCTCTTCTTCAGGTAATAATTCAGATACTTGGTACATACTAGTTAAAAACTTAGGGATACCTACTCGCACCCCTACTATGAAAGGGGTACAACTCAAAAGTGCTACTTTTGGGAAATCGATTTTGAAGTGTTTCTATCTCTCCAAAACCATCCACAGATATTTTTAGTTAAGTTGGCTAAGACCTACCGAACTTAACTAATAATATCTGTGAATGGTTTTGGAGGGATTGAAACACTTTAAAGTCGATTTCCCAAAAGTAGCACTTCTGAGTTGTGCCCTTTCATTACTTCCTATTACTAATTCCTATTACTCCTAAGCAGTTTGGATCCAAGGAGAATAGGGGCCCCTCCACCATTAGTAAATAATGACCTTTGTAACCTACTAGCTACACCCCCCCCCCCCCCCCCCCCCCCCCCCCCCCCGCCGCCCCACCATACAAGGCTCTTTTTGGTACAGTACACCAAATTATAGGTACAATATTAATTGCTCAAGGATGAACGTTACGGAGTGACAAAATAAATAATTATCTCTAATGAAACGCGGAAGACGACAAATCAAAAAGTCAATACATGTCCACATTTTCATGTCTCGACTATAATAATTATTATGACAAATAATGCTGTATTGAATGAATAACACTATTTTTGTTTCGCAATTCGTGTTACTAAGAAATGGCCCTTATTCGTCGTTTATTTTCGACTATCCCTCTGGATCCAATGTTGGATATTGTGAGAGGTCATTCTCCACGCTGAATTAAATGCTCCATGACTCCTTCAATATCTTCATCTATGAACCATTATGCTGCTGATTAGCTCTAACTAATACTATAACTAATACTACTATTATACTATTTAATACTATATACTAATACTTAATACTTTATACTAATACTATTTAATTAATACTGTAACTATTTTATAGAGTTTCCTACCACATAGAGTCACCACGTCATTGAACAGCTGAACTGCATAATTTAGGTATTTTTTCAAATTCATCATCTATTTTAACTGGATAAAAAGAGAAAGTCGAACGGTCTTGGTTCTGATTTCAAGAAGACTCGATGAATCACAAAAAACGCTCCTTTGAATGCATGTTATAATTCTTCTTGTATCTTTCAATAAATTTACTGTTTTTGTTTATACGTTTTGAATTGTTGTACCTACCAATTCTTGCATTAATTTGCTATCTCAAGTTGCTGCTATTATTTTGTTACCCGCATTTTTATTACATCCAAAAATTGATAAGTAAAAATAAAATGAATAAAGAAAATATGACTGTATTCGTATACGAATACCCATCACCTACCTGTTATAATATAGTAAGAATATATCAAGTAGGTTAAGAACACATTGATTACAAAGGTGCCAAATGTTATTAAGGATGATGATGATGATGACGATGATAATAATGATGATAATAATAGTGATTTTGGGGGTTTCCGCGCTCCTGGTGACTTTTACTATGGATTAGTCCGACCTACCTATGAGGTATATCAGATTATACCCATAGCTTCCAAGCTTTTTAGAAGCTTCAAATCGGTGGGATCTCGTCTCGTATCATGCGATATTATCGGGGACATATACAATAACCTACGTTCCCCAGCAAGATTTCCCTCTGGAGTTCGTAGGTAGGTACTACATATACCCATATATATACGTTCCTAACACTGAGTGCAACGCGGTTTGTGAGTTTAATTGCCTTGCTCGAGCCTGGGGATGTCCTCCTTCTGTTATGGTTAAGCTCATTAGAGCCAAAACAACAAGTCGCTAACAAACAACTACCTACCAAATGTTTCGTTCGTTACTGACACGTGTTAGAAGAGACTCGTTTATCTACTGCCCACTCAGTTGTAGTACAGGTGGGCTTCAGGATTAAATTATACAGCTATTTACTTGTTGAAAAAGATAAAGAACCGAAATAGATCATTTGAAAAATAATGATCAGGGTCTCAGGGATTAGGGGGAGGGATCAGGGGTTATAGGGAGGGTTCAGGGGATCAGGATTTATTTGAATGTAACCCTAGTATATTAAGCGAGCAAAAATACTGTATATTTGTTTGTATTTATCCAACATTCATCTCGAGAACGACGCGTTACTTCCCTTTCAGACTTGGGCTTGCTTTGGTTACAGGTTGAGAATCAGGATAAATTCGTGGTGTTCCGAGTACCCAATTGTTGACAACGAGATTCGTAAACAACCAGAGAATAATTACCTATTTACGATGATAATATATGAAGCAGTGACCAGGAAGCCCAGATCGCGTTTAAATCATAATATATACATTTGTTTTTCGTCATCACTAGGTACATCTTCATAACTGTAATATCACGCTAGGTCTGTCTGGGTGTGACGGTTTGTGCATGGCTTGAACGGCTGCACCAATTCCTTTGGGGTATTTTCCAAAATGATAGAGTGAAGTATAGTATGGTTTAGTAGATGTCGCACACCTCTTGCTTTATTTTTGATCGTTCTCAAGTATGGTGAGAGTTGATTTTTCTTATTATACAACTTTTCGAGTGTTATATTGCTAAGCGCTATGTGTTTAATGCACTTTTCCAGAATGATAATTATTGCCCATGTTTACCACTAGCTCAGCAAAAACTGGGTCGGACGTGCTATTATGTCCCATGATATATGAATAATTATATGAAAATGATGTAGAAATGATGGCCGCTGTTGCTGGGCCTCAGAGGAAGCAAAGTACCCATATGAGTATTGGCCTTCCAGTCACATCTGATGACAGATTCTCTCAGTGCCACTATCATTCAGAGACTCATCTAGGACCAATATCGATGAAATTGGGAACTTGAACATGTATGAATTTAGAACTTTGAACTTCAAAATCTGATTTAGTGCCTTTGAAAGCCCCATGGTGCCAATTTTAAGCTTGAAACTACTACTGCTATGAACGGAATACGGGTTGAAATGGGGCGCATGACGTCATTTAGGTTCCGCAAAAGATGGAGAGGACCCACCCATACAGGGGGGGTTCGGTAACGTCAGTTAGGTTCAAATCACAAGACCCATTTTCGGTAAGTTTCAATCGCCGGACACCCCTCATGCAGCACCTTTTTGGAAAGTTCTCACTGAGATATTTCAAATTACGAAATAAAAAATAACCACGCAAGTTCCCCATTCGCCACCTATTACAGGGTGGTCCTTAATGGATGGATCACCCTTTCCATTTATTTTCTTTGAAGGGTTAGACAAAAATTTCAAGCGGTAAACCCCCCTAATTATTTGCGAGGGATTTAACCATCACATTTTTAATTACGATTGGCACATTACATACGTTTTTTCAGCTGAGAACCCTTTTTTTCTTTCAATTACTGATTCAGATTCCACCCGAAATGTCGTGAGAAAATGACCCGTCAATCGAAATTTTCAGCTCACAATAAACCGCGCAAATACGCCCGGAATGTGCACCAAATGCAAAAAACGTCTGCCAAGTTGGGT
>JAEMON010000005.1:6332655-6344218 GCA_030264115.1 Lygus lineolaris
GAGGCTCCCGGTCAACTGAAGTTCCCACAGGTACTTTCAGACCTCTAATTATCAGTTTATTCTGGTCATCAAACTTTCAGATGTAAATTACGTATCCAAGTAGCTACAGCTAGTCATACTTATACATCAAAATATCCCTATATAAATACCTCGTGCTTCCCTAGTCAACTCAGCTAATTGATCAAGTTCAAGTGAATGCCAGCGTATAAATGTACGACGGCTTTGTAAGTAGCAGGCAATGGTTGTAAGGGCTATTTACACCACTAATTTTCTCCAAGTGTTGTCGTTCCAGTCGTTTATTATCTTTTATACGAGTATTGCCGGGTTCTCGTTCTCAACCTTATAAGATTCTACAGAAAAAGGCTTTGTTGACAGTAAACTGCGAACCATGATTGTACTATAGTTCTGCAAATTGTTACGTTGGTTGTAAAGGGGGCAAGGCAATTTCCCCGAAAACGCCCTAATGTCGGCTACCTACTGAAGAGTTTATAGGAACTCTTACTATAACATTATTACCACTAAGGACCAATAATTTCAGAAACCGAAACTTCCCCCCCCCCCCCCCCCCCCCCTTCCCTAACCATTTTAGCGTTGCACAGTTTTAGCGAATTTTCGAAGAAAATTCAGCAATTGCAATGGCTTCAAAATTTTAATAATGCAAAAGTTCAAAAAATGTTCTCCATGTAAATCCGTTTCGAACCATTCTAAAACGATTCCTAAAGCTTAACAGTTTTATATATGATTTTGTATGTGTGTGCGTGTGTGTGTTTGTCACTCAAGACGATATCTGACCCTGGGATCGATCTAACAAAAATCAAAAAAATTCAAAATGTCAATAATATCAAAGTAAGGATGAGTTCGTTGGCAAGAATTTGCGGAGTAGGAAAGGATTTTGAAAAATAAGGGCAAAAAAAAACTTGTTTTTTGAGGTTTTGTGTGAATTACCAATTTAAACATACGAACATATAATATGGTATATTCGGAATCAGCTCGAAATTCACCCAAAAAATCGGTTAAAACGGCGGCCTTAGTTTAAGCCTGCGAGTTGTTTGAATATTGAGATTGGATTTTAGTTTCAGTCTTGATAATCCACAGGAGTAGGTTTTATTGTTATGTTTGTTTAGTGATTTTGTCACGAGATTCTCGTCAAATTCTCATTTTGCGATGTTTAAATACGTAGCTTCCATCCTATATTTATATTATAATAGTTATTATAAATGTGTGTGTCTGTTTGTTTATGTCAAAATCACGTTCAAAGAGTTACCTACTCCGGTTTTCATGTTTTGTTTTTCTTTTAGAACGATAGGAATGTACCTGGTCGGGTTATGCAATATGTTGGTATTTGGTATTTGATTATCTTACAGTATTTTATATTGGTTATTACACGTTTTTTCGGGATTGGCTCTCCTTTCAGTGTAGCTTTTCAAGAGTCAAGTAGTTGAGAAAGAGTAGACAACCATCAATGTATTACTTCTGAGGATCGTTGGAGTTTTGTATCACGATTTAATTTCTTTGAGGTACATGAGGTTTGGCAAATATTTACCACCCGATTTCCGTGAAAGGACTTTAAATGAACGCAGAATAGAAGTTCGGGCAATGCGGGTATGTTGATTCCGAATAGTATGACTGTAGATATTACCTAATACAGATATTTACTTGTATTAGGTATCGGGTTGCTACTGACGAAACGAGGTGATCCTACAGCCATTCTCTCCTGTTAGGGCTTAACGTTACAAAGGAACTGCCTTGGCCACGGTAATTAATAGGCAGGGATGTGATGGTGGGGTCTCACGTTAGGGTGGACCCCGAGAAACCTAACTCCCACTGAGTAATCAAAGAGAAGAAGAAAAAGATGCGTTTGATTGATCATGCTATTTCCTTTCGTTGGGAGGCAAACATCGCCTTTTATCGTTGAATTTTTCTTTGTTAGTTCGACAGTACGAACTAAATCACTCGCGATGAAGTTGTGAAACCCATCAAATAAAAAGAAAACGGAGTCAATGAAAAAAGTTGTCTATTTCCAAGTATACAATGAGTTACAAAGTTAATAACAATTACAAGTAGGTACCCATTGTGCCAAGAAATGATTGTGGACTTCGCTATATAATTAAAGTAGGTACCGCTCAATTTGTGTAGGTCTTTTTGACGATTTTTCGACATATAGGTCGAATGGTTCCACGGGTGGTAAAAGACGATGGGAACTCAAGGGTGGTAAACTATGGGGTTAAATCGATTTCGACGGTCAGGCCATCATCAGTAACAAACAAAAACTTTTGTTTAGTAATGACCATCATTCGGGTTCTCTCTCCTTCCAGACGTTGGCCTTGATTTTAAAATAAGCTAAAACCCTAGAGTCTATTGACACAACTTGTTCTAACGTTAGGGTCACAAGTCATTCATTGGTGTCCTGCATAAAACAATAAATTGTTGTTTTTGGTTCATCATTTTCAATTATAAACCTTTGGAATCGAGCACGAAATAAAAAATGCAATCCCCCCGACCCCCCCACCCCCCTCAAAATTTGATGTTTTAGATAGGTACGTTTCAAGATATGTAGAATCCAAAAATCGAATTAAACAAAATCCGTCCGCCCACCTTACGCGGAACTTTCCTTAGTTACCGTGAATCAAAATTATGGAAATTTGGTATATCTTAGGCCCCATTTGGGGTCAAGTTGTGCCCCGAAGCTTGGCGTTACCGTCAGTATTCTTTGGTAGAAAATAGGAGATGCAATTTGAGTTATTTCACTCCTCCATTTAACGATGAAACTAAACAAACATAATTAATTTACCCTAATGTTTAGGAATTTCAACCATAATATTATTGAGGGGCTAAATATCCATTTAATTGAATTGATTTTGACGGGATTTAAAACTCAAGAATAAGCGCAAAGGCATAAGGAAAATTGAAGTGAATGCTCATAGGCATGATATATGAAAAAGTATTTTAAAATGAAACTAATGATTACTAAACTTGTAAGCAAAGGGTACCTACAGATCCAGAGGATCTCGGAGTCCCTCTTGGGAAAGCTCCACACCCCAATCCTCTTCTGAGGAGAGGTGTTAAATATATAAGAGAGGATTTACAGGTGAAATAAATCAGCTCAGTACTGAACCACGTTCTGCTACCATGTCAAGGTAGAGAGGGGGTGAAATCAGATGGTAGGTACATTATAATACATAATTTCCCCCTCCCCCTTGTTACAAAATAGGTAGTGATAGTGACAGTACGACATATTGTCAACCCGGTCATTAATACAATGATAATGGGGTCAACCTTAATAATTAATAAATTATTATCGAGGTCAGGTGACAGCTCTTCTTTGGACTCACCATACCAGGAGCAGCCTCTAATCAGCCGTAAAAAGAACATAGCGGGAACTGGGTCGCGAGCAACTCTGGGGCTACCTGTGGTGAGCTCGACGTACCGTCACAAACCAGTTGCCATTTACTCCCAATTGGCGCCCCCGATCTATGCTAGGTGCCTTTTGCTCCACAATATAGGCCCAGGTAATTAATAATATAACCTCGTTCGGAACCTTCTCAAACTATAACCACTATGATGTTATCGACAAAGCGTTTCTATTGTAACTACAACGCGTTAGTCCACCAGGTAGCGTGACTTTAGCCCTCAACCTTACTGTAGTGCTTCAGCCTGGTTGTGAGGACTACGATTCACTCTAGGGGAAGATTACGAAGACCCTCAACCACTCATTGACTGACAACAATCTCTAATAATTTAGTATCAAACCTATCGATAATTCCAACCTGATTTGGAAACGAATCAACTTCATGCTTAGACGCGTAAGTTTTGCTCCTTCGAGGCCTGAAAATGGTTGCATAAATCTTTCAAAAATACGAGCCTTCCAATTATGTTAACTGGCTTAATTAAAATAACGACAATCTCTGACATTTTAACCCACTCTTCGTTTCCTCCAGGAGCCCCCCACCGTCACTGAAAGCTTTTCTCTCTCTTTCCCATCTCTCCCATATCCTCAAGGGTTCGCCTATTAATCACAGCTTTCAACTTGAACATTAATTACTAATTATAACCTTCTTCCCGTTTATTAATTATAACCTTCTTCCATCAAAATAAACTTTCACAGTTAACTTTTCCTTCCTCACTGTTGCTCGCTATTCAGTTATATAAGAGCGATTAGTAAAATGAATGCTGCGGTGAATTATTGACCATAACTGAATTGGAGCGCTAATTGTATAAACTGACTTGTGCAGGATACCAAGATAAGTTTGCACAAACAAGCCGTATTGTGAGCTTCAATTTATTACAAGTTGTCAGTTTCCATACTGCTTTTAGCGAATTTTCGAAGAAAATGAAGCTATTGCAATGGCTTCAAAATTTAAATAATACAAATTTTTGGAAATTTTCATCATGGAAATCCGTTTCAGACCATTCTAAAACAATTCCTGAAACTTAACACTTTTTCATATGTATAAATATATTTATATATGAATATATATATGTGTGTCACTCCAGACGATATCTGACCGAGCAATCGAGATAAAAAATCCAAAAAAAAATTTTAAATGTCAATAATATCAAAAGTGAGGATGAGTTCGTTAGCCAGATTTTTCGGAGTACTCCAAGAGGTCAAATTTTGAAAATTTAGTTTCGAAAATCGCTAAAAAACGTGTTTTTTGAGGTTTTTGGTGTAAATTTCCATCTTAAACATAGGAACATATGGGATATTCGGAATCAGCGTGACATTTCCTATAAGAATCACTCACCAAATCGGTTGTAATCATTCTTTGAAAATTCGCTCATCAACCCATGCTGTATGAATGGGACTTTACCTACTTAAGTACCCACTTAACAGGAATTTTCACATAGTGTTTATACTCATTTCTTTCAAATCTTTTTGAGGAATGCAAATTCGTCGATAAAAAAATGTCAATGCAAAAATTAAATAGTTTTGCTTTCCAAGAGGGCGAAATGAGTCATGAAACAACCCCATTGAGAAAGTGGTCAAAAGGCTGAGCGAGAGGGCTCTGGAGCTCAACGTTGCCAAGAAGTTCAGGGACCCCAGGTAGTCCAGAGCCGCTCCGGGTTTGGACAGACTTTAGTTCAGGTCTTATGGATAATCTAATATACAAAATTCTCGTGTCACAGTTTTTGTTCCCATACTCCTCCGAAACGGCTTGACCGATTTTGATGAAATTTTTTGTGCTTATCCGGTATCTATGAGAATCGGCTAACATCTATTTTTCATCCCCCTAAATGTTAGGGGTAGTCCACCCGTAATTTTTTTTTATACAATCCTCAATTTTCACCCTTCTACGACCCGCCGAGGCGCGGAGCGGCGAGTTTTTTTTAATTTAGGTGCAGGGGGAGAAGCCCCCGCCGAGGCGCGGAGCGCCGAGTTTTTTTTTTTTATTAAGGTGCAGGGGGACAAAATTGTTAATTTCTAGAAATTACTAGGAAATTATTTATATGGCAAAACAACGTTTGCCGGGTCAGCTAGTTATTATATATATCAGTGAAATCCTAATAAATCGGAATTCCCTCTAAAAATCGACTCTTATCACAACATAAGTCACATGAAATGTCGTATTATCCTTTCTCAAGAGCCTCTGGACTTATCTGGACGATCCAACTGGAACTGGCGTATCGGTAGTTGTTGTAATGGTATCCTGATAGCAGCATCTCCCACTTCTGTAATTTCAACGTATCTACCTCTCATGATTTGAATAGATGTAATTAAATGTCCTCTATTAAGTCAGTGTCCACTCGTATTCCCCTTTACCACAAGCAACGTGGTCGTCTACGTTTGTTATTGTTATTGTTGTTGTTGTTGTTGTTGGGGGGGGGGGGACTGCCCTCCGGACTGTTTTGTTCCGTTCCGTAGGAGAACAGTAATAAATAAACTAATAAATAAATAGAAAATAAAGTAAAATACTAAAAACATTAAATATTAAACAAATAGTTTATACCTACTAACTTACTCTTGATTCTAAAGTTTCACCATAAAAAAATAAACCAAAATGGAGTTTCAAATCTTAATCAACGATAGAAATTAAGAGCTGACTGATGACTGATTAGGCATCTCTAAGAGATAAATAAAAGTATAGTTGCTTAATTCATTGAGGATAATCAAATAAATAAAATCAATATATATAAATATTAAATAATATTAGATTACGGCAATAATTGTCCCAAAACTAGAAAACGTCTGCCAAGTTGGGTGTGCCGTATAGCTTCCTCACATAGGGCCGTATAGAATCAGTTCGTGAACATTTCTGCGAAAATGGTAGAATAGTTCGGAGGTTATATTGTTATATAAATTATAGGTAATATTGTCTTAGAGTCTGCCCTCAACTACCCTCAGAATTTGAGCGAAATCTGTCAATTAGGAACTGAGCAATCACAGTTTCAGGTAAATACATTTCAAGTTGCCGCATGCGCAGTGGGTATTACTGATCCAATCGTGACGGAATTGGTGGGTAATTGTCCGCACCTAACTACGAGTACCTCCAGAATTCGAGCGAAATCGATCTATTAGGAACTGATAAACAGTTGTTTCAGGAAATTCACGAAACCCCAAAAATACTGAAGGATTCTAGAAAATAGAAAGAAATGGTATCGGAGAAGTCTACGGGGCGAACCGTAACACCGTAACCGAAACTTGATCATATTGCACCGTCTAGGGGCGAAACTTTGAACTCCCAATAGCTGTAGGTGAATGAACTGGTTTACATCCACGCTATGAAAGCGCAGATGTTATTCAATCACTCTAAAGAATGAATATTTTGGTAGAGAATGTTTCAGTTTTTTCTACCGATAATGAAGACAAAGATTCACACTGTACTTTTATCGCTGTTCCAATGGACCGTAATCAAAATACTCCTTCTCGTACGTCAACAATACGGTAATTCATAGCTATATTAATTCAATGAGGTCTCTCACTAGCAGTGATAAGAGAAATTCCATGGATCCCGTATGTGCCGACGACTCATGCCATGTGGCATGAATCATTTTTGAACACTGACACTCCAGACACTGATATGCTCAATATTAACTACATCTGGAACTATATGTCGATCAATGCATAAATTATTCAATACCTACGTAATAATATTTACAGGAAGACGTTGTACAACATGACCTCCCATTTAATTTTTGCAGATGGGAAAGAATTGCTGTTGCTTCTCCGTCTCTTGGACGAACTCCATGTAGGTGAGTTGGGAATTTCATTATAGCAGACAAAAGTAACATCCGACAGTACAAAATGAATATCAGGTCAAGACAGATCATAATCTCTTCCTCTTAATATAATAATTGAAAATGTTACATTATATACCTGCGTTTAATTTATATTAATAAAAGTTCCATTCATGCAGCGTGAGTTGGTGAGCGAATCTTCAAAGAATAATTTCAACCGATTTGGTGGGTGATTCTTATAGGAAATTTCACGCTGATTCCGAATATACCATAATGTTTCTATGTTTAAGATGGTAATTCACACCAAAAACCTTAAAAAATAGGTTTTTTCTCAAGGGATTGTTGAAACTAAATTTCCAAAATTTGACCCCTTGGAGTACTCCAAAAATTCTAGCCAACGAACTCATCCTTTCTATTGATATTATTGACATTTTAAACTTTTTTGGATTTTTTATCTCGATCCCTCGCGCAGACATCGTCTGGAGTGACAGGCATATATATAAATGTATATAAACATATAACAAAGTGTTAAATTTCAGGATTCGTTTTAGAATGGTCTGAAATGGATTTCGACGAAGAAAATTTTCATTACAAAAATTTTGAAGCCATTGCAATAGCTTAATTTTCTTCGAAAATTCGCTGAAAGCGTGATCATGATAGGTGTATAACGAAACTGCGACAGATCTAAGGGTCAAATCAAAATTGCACACTGTGGGTTACACTAGGCACTGAAAAATTCATTCTTTTTATATAGGTACCTCCTGGAGAGGAAAACATCGTTATTTTTTGGTGATCACTTCGTATTAAAAAAAAAACTTCAAAAGGCGGAATTACCTAATTCAGGGCTTCCTGAAAGCTCCTTGGGTTTTTCGAAATGTGCACTTTTAATGGAATCAATTATTCAGATGCTCCTCCTGGAGTGGGTATTCACCCGGCCAGCGTTGCGACCTCTTTTTCCGACCCTACTTTTCTCACCCCTTCGCTCATAATCCTACCTCTGACCAGCGACCCCCCCGAACCCTCTCTCTTCGGTGACCCTTTGGGCTTTTTAATTAATTCAAGATTCCTCCGTCCTCAACTTCTTCTCCACCCACGAATAGCTCTCCTATTTTCCTCCACACACACGTTTTATATTAGGTAGGTACATTGTCCAACGCTACCTCAGCTTTTATGTCATTTTTCAGGGCCCCAGCGTTATGAAAACTAAGGGAGTGTTCCTTTCACTCCTTCCCATTTCCATGGTACCCTTCGGTGAAGCACTCCTTCGACAAAGATGGTTTGTGGTAAGAACTTTGATAGTTTTGCTTCCAGAGTCTACCAAAATCGCGGAAGGTTTATTAATGTCTTTGGGAGCTAAACATTTGTTCTCTTCATTCAATATAACAATTTCCTCACGCATATCACGTTTTACTCCTACCTGAACCACTTTGGTTCAGAGTTTATTTGTAGGTTTGTATCTTCGTGATTCCATTCATGCAGCATGAGTTGGTGAGCGAATTTTCAAAGAATAATTTTAACCGATTCGGTGCGTGATTCTAATATGAAATTTCACGCTGATTCCGAATATACCATATGTTCCTATGTTTAAGATAGTAATTCACACCAAAAACCTTGAAAAACACGTTTTTTAGCGTTTTTTGACTCTAAATTTTCAAAATTTGACCCCTTGGAGTACTCCAAAAATTCTGGCCAACGAATCATCCTTTTGATATTACCTATTGACATTTAAAATTTTTTTTGGATTTTTTATCTCGATCCCTCGGGCAGATATCGTCTGGAATGACACACATATATATAAATAGGTATATATATATATCCATATAAAAAATGTTAAATTTCAGGAATCGTTTTAGAATAGTCTGAAACGGATTTCCACTAAGAAAATTTTCAATAATTTTCATAACAAAAATTTTGAAGCCATTGCAATTCATTTTCTTCGAAAATTCGCTAAAACAGTGTAGGAACCATGTTCGCAATTTACAAAAATGATTCAGCTTATGTTGTAGGTACTTAAAAATAACTCAGCATTCCCACCTCCGTGGTGAGACGCATTCTATTGGGGAACTCGGAGCACAACAAGTTGAAGGATTTACCAACAGGTGGTAGGCGTTCACCAATACCGTCAACGAAGTCCTCAACAACACTATCCGTGGTTTTTGTGAAGAATCATCGCTTCTTCCATATTTGCTCTAAGCAATATTTCAAGATTAACCAGAAAAACACTTTCCGCAAGTTTCGAGAGCAGTAAGCTTCCTCAGTTGGATATTGTGACATAAACGTACCTTTTAGATAAGCGAAAAAATTTTATTTTATTATGACCATCACAATCATGTTCACATAGTCGAAGCTGACAAACACGATTTAGTACCTATTGGATTTCTGGAAACCATGGACCCATTCATATGGTGACAACATAAATAAATTAAGTTAATTTCAAGTTCGGATTGCAAGAATCACAGTTGTTCTTGAATGGGAGATAGCGAAGTTATTTTTTTTGTAGAAATTAGGGTGATTTGTGGATTCGTAAAAATATATTGTATTACGATACAAAATTTGCTCCCCGTCATGTTGCAGCTCGCTTCCCACTACCTTCCAAATTTGAGGGAAACCGGTCCATTGGGGTCTAAGAATAGGGTTTCCAAGGAATTACTCTATAGGTACCATTAACCAATCGGCGAATTCGTAGGGACCGTCCAGAGCTAAACCGCAAAATCACTAATTCTTCTTCTTTCTTAATTTATGTGTCCAAGCATGGAGGGTATGACAAAATCACTACAAAATCACTACTAAATACCTGATGGTCTGATTTGTCATTTGTATGACATTTTCAAAATCACTACAAATGTCATACAAAACAGACCATTATTTTGTACAGTTTCGACCAGGAGGATCTAGACTTTGCCCAGTAAGTAGGTACAACTTGGTACTTTCCAATCTATCGCCCCGTGATGAGGGTGTGGTATGATTGCACTCAGTCCTACTATTGGGGTTAAAATAACTTGGGGCTAACTAACTTGGGGCTAAACTTGTTAGTGAGTTTATTGGCCGCCCAATATTGTCTTCAGATCGTTGGGTTTTGGTTTACCTACCTACCAAACGAGCTGAAAGTGTGGAATCCAATCCCTGAACCTACTTGCCTAATGCTTTTCTTTTTTATTTTCAATAATTATCTAACTTTTGGAATCGAGCACGAATTTTGATTATCCCCTCCCACCCCTTCAAAATTTGATGTTTTACGTTTCAAATTCATTATCAGCGCTTATGAAGATAATCTTCTCCCTCTCGCTCCCGTGTCTTCCCACGGTCTTTTCTTTATTTGTATCCTCTTTTCCTTATTTTGAATTTTTTCAAAAATTATTTATTTATCCAATTTTCTGCTTTTTTAAGAACTGAGATCTTACCATTACATTCCTTACGAAATCTATCTAATGAAGTATCGCATGAGATGGCAGGTTAATTTATCACATGAGAAAGGATGAGTTCGAACGACAGCACTTTTAGAGCCCCCAAAAAATACCTATCCGCTCAAAATTGAGAAAATATGTTCAGAAAATCACTAAAAATGGTTAACATTTATTTTAATAATGTGGTAGGTAGGATATCTGCAAGAACACAGAATATGTAGTGACGTACATCAATTTGAATAATTATTAAAATTTATTGGAGTGATAAAATTTGTTTCATACAAAAATTCGTGCACTTTGGTATACTGAATGGTTACGGCTCCTCTAAATTTTTGTTGTAGGTACTGAACGCATTTCATCAACGCGATAATGTAGAACGCGAGATTCAAGAGATGTCGAGATATTTTCGAATTTCGGGTGGCGTTAAAAAACAGCCGGTGAGATGATAAGAACCGATAAGAGACTGCGGAGATAAGAACGAAGAAGCGGGAGTTTATCTAGGGATAGACTCGTGGAAGTGTGAATAGAATTGGATCGACTCGACCGACCGTAACCATAGGAGCCGATTTATTTGAACTACGTTATCAGTCGTCGGCTGGCCGCTGGTTGACAATAAACTGGCAATATTTCCAGGTCCCAGGTTGTACCCGAAAAAGTCTAGATCCTATAAAAGCAAGAGAAGATGCATTATTTGGTCAGCTGATCTTTGGAAGGTGATTTGTACGTCTCGGGATGATTCGCGATTCATACTCGTGTTTCTGCTCTTTTTTTCGTTCAAACCTTGAGTCCTTGTTTGGGAGCGAAAGTTCTGTCCTGAAATGTTCCGCGAGGTGGGAGGTCTCATTCGACGCTAAAATATGTGTTCTAATCGAAATTGATGGAATAAAATGTAACTTCCTATTTGAAATTTTGAGCTAGGGTGTTTTGAAAATGTCTTCCCTTATTTTCTACCCCTTAGAGAAGACTGACGGTAGCGCCAAGCT
>JAEMON010000005.1:6353956-6365685 GCA_030264115.1 Lygus lineolaris
CCATTGCAATAGCTTCATTTTCTTCGAAAATTCTCTGAAAAAGTACGTGAACAATTCATAATTAAGAACTAACAATTATACACAGATGCTTTCCCTAGAGAATTGAATGAAGAGAAGA
Source organism: Lygus lineolaris (assembly GCA_030264115.1). Taxonomy (NCBI): domain Eukaryota; kingdom Metazoa; phylum Arthropoda; class Insecta; order Hemiptera; family Miridae; genus Lygus; species Lygus lineolaris. The sequence continues at coordinate 6,354,075 of JAEMON010000005.1, forward strand.
ATGCTGCAAACCACATCAAAATCGGACGAAAATTGGCTGAGAAAAATGTGAAAAACTGAATTACATGGGTCCTTGGCCCCTTAATTTTTCCTGGGTTATTTGTTTACTGAGCTGATAGCCACAAAACCCCAAAATAAATCACTGCTAATTGGAACTGATGGCAGGCCAAATAACGTCAGTTCCACCATCTTATCGTGATGATCACTGCCGTTCAACATTTAGGTTGTGGATGAGGCAGGGACGATGTGGTTTGTCCACGAGAGTGTGGATATTGAGTGGTTGTTCTGCCTATCACATCAGCTCAGTAAATAAATCACCCACAAAACCCCCAAAAAATGTTTGATAAAGTACTTATGTGTTATTTTTTTGCTTTAGCTATCTGGAATTTAACAATATTTGAGGAGCATGTTCTCAAAAGGTACTAAACGGCGTTTTTATCAAAATGGAGCTGATGCTTCTCCGCAGATTTAATTTCGGTGGTTCTACTCAAAAATCCTATCAGTTTTTAGCTGAAGATACTCAATTCACTTGAAAAACGAGATAAATTATTCGATTTCATTTTAAAAGGTAATATAGTACCATTATCATCCATTACATTATCCAACTGTCGCGTCGGTAGCGCTCAAATAGAAACTTGGCTCTTCGGGCCTCGGTGGGGGGCTCTGCCCCCATACACCCCCCAGTTGATTCTTGTTCCATACTCCGTATGAAATTACAAAAACACAGAATGTGTTGTTGCGTTTCTAATGTTAATTTTATCTCATTGTATTATAAGAATTCCAAAATCAGGTGACAAATTCAAAGAAAACAACTCATTCGAAATTAGCTTAAGGGGTCCTCAGCTGATCCGGAGCCTAGGCATCGTCAACTACAAGACCAGGGGAGTCTAGATATTAAATTACATATTCATAGAGTAAATAGAGTAGGAATTAGCTTTAGGAGCCACTCAGCTGATTTGGAGCCTAACCATAGTCAATTACCAATACTGAAGAGTCTACATACTGAATTTCATCTTCATATGGTGAATAGCGTAGAAATTAGCTTTAGGAGCCACTCATTTCATCCGGAGCCTAGGCATCGTCAACTTCAAGTTCTGAAGAGTCTAGATACTAAATTATATCTTCACAGGGTAGGTAAATAGCGTAGAAATTATCATTAGGAGCAATTACGGTCAAACGTACATCATACAGTACTAAAGCAAACCGGATTGTTTATCGGTATCGGATGTCATTTTTTCGTTACATAATTCCATGTCGGTTTTTAACCGGTTGGTGGTCGCAAAAACACTTTCTGTGTTAAAAAGCGTGTGCCTTCAGCTGTGATTTCTCTATTTTAGGAGTAGAGAAATAAACTCATAGAGCATTCATGGATCAACTGATCAGCCGAAAATAGAACTCATATGTCATAATAGATCAGCTGAGTCGAAAATTGAACTCATCGATCATTCATAGATCTGCTTAATCGAAAAACGCGCCCATAATATAATAATGATTTATAGATCATACCTAGATTATTCATAGATCAGTGAGTACAGAATTGAACTCATAGATCGCCATAGATCAACCGAGTCCTACACAGCCTAGATCTGCTACTTCAATCAAACATTGAGCTCATAGAGATCCTTCGAAGATCATTTGGAGATCAGCTGGGTCCAAAACTTAGCTCATAATCACTAATAAGTAGTTAGGTACCATAAAAATTACTTCAGCATTAACGTCCGACTGCAACACAAGATTTTATCTTTAAAGATACCTACTTTATTCACTTTGTCTCATTCAAAATGTACTGAACGCCACGTTTCATTTAAAAACGTACCTACTAAAACCAGAATTCTGACGTTTCAAATCTCTGCCTAAATGTTTGAAACAATGAATTACGCACATTTTTAATAAAAATGTCCATCAAACATGAGAAATTATATCGACAAAAATTATTAGGAAGCTGAATTCAAGTTTTTCAGGTCTAAATGGTTTTCTCGTTTCTCTCACATTTCAACAAAACGGATTTAGTACCTTTTGGAAACAAGCTCCTCATTTCCTCATCTGCGAATCCAGGGTAAAGGATGAATAACTAGTCGCTTGTGGTTTTATTGTATGAACAAAACTTGAACAACCAAATCATACTTTAATTAGCACATTCCCTTTAATAATTGATGACACTACATCGACTTAACGCTTTATTTCGTATTTTGTAGCTGTCGTGGGCAGACATATATTTCGTCGCTATCCTGGGCTATTTTAGCTACATGATCAAAGATGATATCTGCAACAAGTATAAGAATATCAGGAACCTGAGAGACAGAGTTCACAACATACCTAGTATTAAACGATGGTTGGAAATAAGACCAGAAACCAGTTGGTAAATTAAATTTTCAAGAATTTCAAATTCGATGTGATAATAATTATTCCTCAATGTATTTCTAACTTTCTCCTGTACCTAAATGAGTTATACTCGTACTTATAGATAGTTACGAATTTCATTCTCTTCAAGATATTAGATTTTAGGATTTGTTGTGTATAATGTTTTTGCTACGTGTTGAAATTTTTATGAAAATATAATATATGTACCTAATTATTTGAATACTTTTGAAATGTACCGAAAGATTTTAGTTAATAATTACATTCAAAATGTAATCTCATAGTCTAGCCACTGAACAGCCGAATTCCATTCCTTCATAACATTTTATGTTGTTTATTTAATGTATTAACCAGGTTTTGCACTAACTTACAATAGGTAGCCATGGAGAAACGGGAACAGGAATTATTAGAAAACAAGTCGGAATGGTATGTATATTTATGAGGAGAAACATGACGATTTGACTAATCGTTTAGTTGGACAAAGGAAAAAAAAAGTTCCATTCATGCAGCTTGAGTTGGTGAGCCAATTTTCAAAGAATAATTTTAACCGATTTTGTGGGTGATTCTTATGGGAAATTTCACGCTGATTCCGAATATACCATAATATGGTATATGTTCCTATGTTTAGGATAGTAATTCACACGAAAACCTCAAAAAACGCGTTTTTTAGCGATTTTTGAAACCAAATTTCCAAAATTTGAGGAGTACTCCAAAAATTCTGGCCAACGAACTCATCCTTACTTTTCATATTATTGAAATTCTAAATTTTTTTGTTTTTTTTTATCTCGATCCCTCGGGCAGATATCGTCTGGAGTGACACACACATATATATATATGTACATATAAATAAATAAATATATATATACAAATGAAAAATTGTTAAATTTCAGGAATCGTTTCAGAATGGTCTGAAACGGAATTCCATGAAGAAAATTTTCAAAAATTTGCATTACAAAAATTTTGAAGCCATTGCAATAGCTTAATTTTCTTCGAAAATTCGCCAACAGAGATATGATATTACTTCATCATCATATTATTTGCAGGTTCCATAACTGGGCATTACAAGGATTGATAAGTTCCTCATGCTCACTTGAATTTTGATTTTGATAGAGTGTTGGGTTGGTTGTGTCTTGGTTAAACCATATCCCGTATAGAAAGTCTTGTTGGGGTCTTTTGATGTTTTATACAGGTAAGAGGTTTAAGTGCATGTGTGTTTCTGTGTGTCTGTACGCAGTCTTAGTAATTATTTTCAGTATCTCATTATGCTGCATTCATGTTTATTAATGTCCAATTAATTTAGCACTATCTATTACCAAAGAACTAATTCCAAAAGAGATGCGGAGGTATAAGTGAAATCATGATGCATTAGGAATATTAGAGATGTACCGTACAGAAGAAATGAGACAAGCCCCAACTAACAACCTAAATATTTGGCTGAAGGGAATGTATGAGTACTGTACCTACCTTCCTCCCTTTTACCTGGATGTATTGTTGTGTTGGACAAGAAGTAATGTCGAATAGTCGTTCTGCACCATTCATTAGGATCAAATAGGGCTAGTGCAATCCATTCCTCTCATAAATCATTTATTATTGTTAAGTGTGTCTGTCTGTGACGGTTTGTGTCTGGTGCCAAACTTCCTTGACTTTTTTTTTCATGTATTGGTTGTAAATTTCCAGTCCAGGTTATAATGGATACAGAGCTGACTACTAATACAACAATTGCCGACCCCCTTAGACCAACTACCTGGTAAATACCTCTATTCATCAGTAGGGGCTATTCGTGTTCTAAATAACGTATTTGCGAATCGGTTAAAAATGATTCTTTGAACATTCGCTCATCAACCCATGCTGCATGACTGGAACTATTTTGTGTCATCATGAGGTGAAGTTTAAAACACATGGAGACGCTCCTTAAACTCTTGCCATAGAGGAACTTTCCTTATTTACTAACGAGTTTACTAGATCAACGTTTCTTAGGAAGGCCGATTCCACGGTGAAGACTGAGGACATCTACTGTAAGTAGCCTATAACCTAGTTGGGAGCTGCCCATCGCACAGTGGGACGAGATGGGATTTTCCGGACATGACGATGTTATGAACTATTGGAAATTCTGCACTGATTCCGAGTACACCCCATGCTCCTATACCTAAAATACCTAATTAGCACCCAAAATCTCAAAAACCTAGAAAAATCACTTTTTTTGGCCATTGGAACCACTCAAAGTTGTTTTCACGCATGAGACCAGTTGATGACCGGTGACTCCTGCGTCGAATGAGACCAACGCCAGCTCACAAACCTAGTTGCTACTCATGATGTTTGGTGATTTTTCAAAGTTTTCCTTTTGCTCGAATCTTTCCGTGTTCTCTCGAAAAAATTGAAAGATCACCAAAAATCATGGTTGGTGACCTGGCGTTGGTCTCAGTCGACGCAGAACTCTCAGGTCTTTAACTTGTCTCATACATGAAAACCACTTTGAGCCACTCCAATAGCCAAAAAGTGCTTTTTCGAGGTTTTTTGAGATTTGGGGTTCTAATTACCTATTTTAGGGATCGGAATATGGTGTATAAATTTGGAATCAGCGCGTCATGTCCAGAAAAAAATGTATGGGTGTATATTTATATCCGCAAACCACAATTTGTTCCCTAACTGCATCTTTATTGCTACAAAAACTGTGTACGAAATTGCACCATTAGTGATATTTTCACGGACAAAAATCAATGACGCGTTATATAATACATTTGAATTTATTGAGATGCCTTAGGATTTTATTGGGATACTTAGATATTTTATGGCTAACGTAGGTTTTCAATCCGCTGGTCGTTAATTGTGAAGTAAATATTTCACATGGTTGGAGACGTTATAGAAGCCAGCAGGAGTTCAAAAGGGAATTCCTGTAGCTCGCAGCTAGAGGTCAACGTCAGGGCTCGTATACACTGCAAACATTGAAACTGACTTAAGGGTCTGTGAACGGTTCACGGAAAAAGGTGATTGCATTTTACACGGCAACACACAGTCAACGTCTTTATTTATTTTTTTATTTTTTTTCGTAACCTGACGATCTTCCTTGCAATTTTGAAGGTGGATCAGGTTGTAAGGTACTTATCTCACTAATTATTCCAGCGTGTGAGGTTGTGAGTGGATGACATCAAATTCAATTCACTACTCTCAATAGGTTCCTATATTAATTGCTTGATTATACTCGCGTGTAGATTATTAACTTTGACCAATTAGAAAGTAATATATTACCTGCAGTAGTAGTTATCTACCTAAATTTTGCCAAAATTAACAGTGAAGTTAACTACCGCATTTGGAAACTGTCTCAATAACTTCCACGATATTCATAAAACATATTTGTGAGTATGTACAAAATACATTAATAAAAAAGCCTGCCAAAGTGGATGGGACATTGTATTATGGACGTACAGAATAAGATAGTGAGAATTACTTCTTAAATGCATGTCAGCATTCTTGCGTAACTTCCATGACCTTTACTATTTTTGTTCGTTGTGACGTTAAGATTTTCGTACTTTCTGGTTTTGCCACTTCAAGATCCTATTTAGTCATCTGTATTTCCTACACCCAAATACCTATATTAATAAAAACGTCTGCCAAGTTTCGTGAGGAGCGTAACTTCCTCATTATTGTAACATGCGAGGTTTAGAATCAGTTAGTGAACATTTCAGCGAAATCGGTTGAATAGTTATGCCTGTTTCGATGTAAATTTCAAGTGTTCTCATGCGCAGTAGCCATCATTCATCTAATTGTGGTGAAATTCATGGGTCATCGTGTTGAAGTCAGCCCTCAACTACACTCCGAATTTGAGTAGAATCAGTCCATTAGGAACCGATAAATCGTAGTTTTAGGAAATTCTCGTTTTCGCATGCCCACACGCTCACAAGCTACTCCTGGTCCGATGGCTATGGAAATCAGTCTAGCCTATAAACTGTCTATAAGTTCACCTGAACAATCCCTGAAAATTCCAGCTGAATTGCTCTAGTATTTCCAGAGTTATGGCTATGACACACATTTGAAAATTGCTCATCCGCAGTAGGTATTGCCGATGCAATCGTGTCAAAATGCGAATGTCATTGTTAGTCTCCAACTACCCTCAGAATTTGAGCGAAGACAGTAGATTAGGAACATAGAAATCGTAGTTTCAGGAAATTCACGATTGCACATGCGCACACGCTACTAGTGGTCTGATGGCGATGAATCTCGAAGGGTATAATCCTTGTAATCCCTGAAAATTCACCAAAATTGGTCGAGTAGTTTCGGAGTTATGCCTTTGACTGCGAATTTTCATGTTCGCGCATGCTCAGTAGCTATGATGATCCTATTGTAACGAAATGTAGAGTTAATTGTTCCGAAGTCAACCTTGAACTATAAATTTGATCGAAATAGGTCAATTAGGAACTGAGACACCGGGGTGTCAGGAAATCCACGTTTGCGCATGCGCATACGCTACTTTTGGTCCGATGGCGATGAAATTGACGGGGGATCGCCACGGGACTAACCTTCACAACCCCTGAGAATTTCATCAAATTCGAACCATAACTTCATACCTATAGTTCTGGCTGGGACAAGGACAGACAGACACGGAACCAAAATTGTTCAAAAAGCTCTGAAACGTAAAAAGCGAGTGAATTTTGATTTCGGAAGACAGAAAATGTTTTTCATTTTTTTTCACGAATACAAAGCTACCTACCTACCTTCCGGTAATAAGGACCTACCTTCCTACCTTCGGTAATAAGGAGCGAAATCGTCGTCTATATTGAAAAAACCGTAACCTCCCGAATCACATTCCATATAACTCGATTCATATGTCCAACATGGTATTACATCGGATGCGACTCCAAGAAGAAACAAGCTCAAGTAAGAGGTTTAATTGTACCTCATAAAGCAGTTTGAGTCTCAAACGGCCTTAGACTTGAAATTAGATGAGAGAAATTGATAATTAGCTACATACAGGGTTGTCCCAAACGTAACGGACTTAGTTTGAAGTCTTATAGGAAATTTAACGCTGATCACGAATATACCGCATATTAAGGGTCCCTGAATAAATCTTGACCACTTTTTTCGACATTTTTTGAGTGTTTTTGGGCAATAAACACCGAAATTATCTGGGAAATCGAGAAACGCCTCTAATTAAACGTTTTAGGAAATCAAATTTTGCGTCGAATGAGACCAACGCCAGCTCTTAATATTGTACCTGCGATTTTTGGCGAATTTTAGAAGTTTTTATCCATTGATAGAAGCAGGAAGGTAGGCAAGTAGTATGAACTTAAAATTTAGGTTTAAATTTTTTATTAGAGCTTCGAAAACAGCATTCTCCAATAAAAAAATTTGAAACTGCATTTTAAGTTCACACTACCTGCCTATCTTCCTGCTCCTATGGAGCAGTGTAACAACAGATCAAACTTCTAAAATTCGCCAAAAATCACAGGTACAATCTTAAGAGCTGACGTTGGTCTCATTCGACGAAGAATTTAATTTCCTACAACGTTTATCTCGAGATGTTTTTCGATTTTCCAGATAATTTCGGCGTTTATTGCCCAAAACACTCAAAAAACGTCGAAAAAATTGTTTGTTTTTTTTTGCGGGAAAAGTGGTCAAGATTTATTCAGGGACCCTTAATATGCGGTATATTCGTGATCAGCGTGAAATTTTCTATAAGACCTCAAACTAAGTCGGTTACGTTTGGGACTACCCTGTATAAAACTCCTGACGGCAGAATACGAGAAGTAGGTACCGAAGTTTCGCACGAACAATAACTGCTTCGCCCTCGCAACCTCTCTCGTGAATTTATTTGCGAGATTCACTCAATGATGGGCGACAACTTGAAGGGGCGAGAGCAGGAAGTAATCAGCTGTTAGGAACGGAAGTTTGAAAGTTGTTTGAGAAATGAGAACGATCGAAGTGGGGTTTATGGTAGTGGATTTGAGAGCACCGAGAGGTACACGAGAGGTACACTTATACTTCGTTCGAAGAAATCGCATGAACCCGACAGTGTAAGTGAATCCTATTATAATTATAATTCATTGTTCTATTTCGGACTGTTTGTATGCCTGTTGGTCTGTTACCTATATTACCGTCCGAATAACTAATACTTAATTGCCCTTCACGCACTCTTCGCATTTATGTAGAGAGACCCCTTTTCAGCATTTGGCTACTTTACCGATATTTTCCATTAGCTTAACCAATTTTCATGTTTCTCTCGTAGCAACAATTACATGCCTCTCTCATCCCTTTCACCAGGTAGGTAATTATAAAGTTTATCATGTGCTATTGGTTGGCTGCAATATTCAATTGGTTTGTCGTTATTTAGTCGGGATTCAGCCAATTATACACCATAATATGGTTTTACATAGGGATACTTTCTCTTTCTCCACCGGTCTCCTACAGGACTGATGATGGGCCCCGCAGGAGGTTTATATATTCCACTCAAGAATATTCGTTTAAGAATTACGTACTTATTGAAACTTGTTCGCATCCTTCCAATCACCTCCAATCACTATCCCGTCTTATATATTTCTTTCGGCTAAGATACCTCCCAGGCCCAAACTGCAGGACCGATTAAGATGAGGATGGTCTTAAAATAATCAGCGATTAGGTACCTGCGCGTTACACAGGTCTTATGATAAAGTCCCCAAGACCTCTTCTTCTGAAAGGCAGCGATTACGGACAAATAAATTAATCAATATTTGTTTAAAATACCAACAAACTCATCAGAGCAACAACAATTTTATCCAGCAACTCATACCTGATTCCGATTGACAACAGAATCATTATTCCTCAAAAACCACAGTCACGACAAAAGACTACACCTATACCTACTAAATCCAGTGAGATTTATATACTTAACCATATTCGGGGTCAGCCAATATCAAATAAAAAGATCCATTCGTGCGGCATGAGTTGATGAGTGAATTTTCGGAGAATCATTTTGACCAATTTTGTGGGTGATTCTTATGGGAAATTTTACGCTCATTCCGAATACACCATGATGTTATTATGTTTAAGGTGGTAATTTACATAAAAAACCGAGAAAAAAAAAATCATTTAAGCGAATTTCCAAAAAAAAATTAAAATATTGCAATGGCTTCAAAATGTTAGCAATGCAAAATGTTCAACATTTTCTTCATGGAAATCCGTTTCAGACTATTCTAAAACGATTCCTGAAATATAAAAACGTTTCATATGTATATTTATATATGTACGCGAGTCACTCCAGACGATATCTGACTCTGGAAAAGAGGTAAAAATCCCCCCAAAAAATTTAAAATGTCAATAATATCAAAAGAAAGGAATGAGTTCGTTGAGCAGAAATGTTGGAGTACTCCAAAGGGCTCAAATAACTTCCCAGAATTGACCAGAATTTTTGGAGTACTCCACAGGGGTCCAATTTTGAAAATATTGAGTCAAAAATCGCTTAAAAAAACGTGTTTTCTGATGTTTTTTTTTTGTAAATTACCTACCCACCATCCTAAACGTAGGAACATAATGTATTATGGTATATTCGGAATCAGCATGGTATTTCCTATAAGAATCAACCCACCAAATCTTTTAAAATTTTTCTTTGAAATTTGCTCATTAACTCATCCTCCATGAATGTTTGACCCTTAATTTATAAAATTTGACCCCTTGGAGTACGTACTGCAAATATTCTGGCCAACGAACTCATCCTTTCGTTTGTTATTATTGACATTTTGATCCAGTGTCAGATATAACGTGTGTGTGACATATAATATATAAATAAATATATAAAAATACGTATGCTTATGACACATTTAAAAACATTAGGAATCGTTTTAGAATGGTCTAAAACGGATTTCCATTAAGATAGTTTTAAAATGTTGCATTATTAAATTCGAAGCCATTGCAATAGCTTCATTTTCTTCGAAAATTCGCTAACATCACGTGACTCAGTTTATTTTATTTCGTATAGAACAAAGTAATAGATTTCGAAAAATTCAATTCACCCCAAATTCACCGTAAAAATTTGACTCATTCGGCACAATCGGGGATACATTCGTTAATTTTAATTTCATTTTCTGGCAACAGTGATTAATTGTTGGTGTGTGATTGTTTAAAATAAACGTTTACTTCTCCCAACGAAGACCTATACCTATGCACTTTCACCCTGAAAATTTCAATGAAATCTGGCTTTTAGGAAAAGGAAAATCAGTTTTTGCATGAATCCACACTATTTGTGCATGTGTAGAAATGAATTTGGATTGTTTTGTTAACCGACTGCACCGCACACTACTTACTTTCTAGTATCGCTGTAAGAGCCTCGCCCTAGAAGAGTTGGAGTAACCTTGGCTGGATGATTCTTCATTACGAGACTGTAGGTAGTATTAATAATAGCGAAGAATTTGAGTGGAATTTCGAATCATGTTTCCAAAGCGAGTGCGCCCTATAGTAAGGGTCGCTCCCTTCAATTAGAGTCTGTACAATTAGGGGCATCCTGGAGGATGGGACCTCCTACGCTAGCAAGGACCTCTCTGAGACTTTGGCGAGATGAGAATTCCAGTCATTAAGCATGCTAAACAACTTCTTAGGACCAATAAAGTTGTCTTTCACTTAGTTTCGTGCGCGTCTACCAGGTCAATAAATGGTTTGTATACCCACGTTCCTACCGTTTCCTACGCAGTTTGCTTCCCGAACTTTCTGGATATTTCTACTTTCCTCAACCACCAGAAAGGAGGAAGGAAAGTATAGCAGTCAGCGGAAAATCCATTTTCTGAAACACCACCTTAAAATCTTTCTCCAAGTTTTGTACAAGCTTATTACATACTTACGTCCGATAGGTTGTTTGTAGCTATACGTATATGGCCACAATTGACGCCCCTACAGGAATGATTAAAAAATTCCCGATTTCACCCTTCTACAATAAGAATGTCAGCCTTCCACATCAATTATTAGGGGAAGAAATTAGACAAAACAGCTTAAAATGAAAATAGTTTTGGAGCTATAATTTTTATATTTAAAAAAGAGCTAAATAATGGCTACGTGAACATTCAAGCATTTCTGTGTTACTAGGTAGCTACTGCATGATTGGACCTTTTGTTTCCTTACTACCTAACATAAGCTATGCCTGTGTATTCGTGCAATAAGTAAAAAACAAAAGTCCTCCAAAATCAAAATTTATAATTGCTTTTAGCGAATGCACATTCATAATCAAAAACGAACTCCTAAAAACCGCAATTGCATTTAGATTATCACATGTTTATTGCAAAACACAAAGCTTTTCA
>JAEMON010000005.1:6384837-6397909 GCA_030264115.1 Lygus lineolaris
CCAAGGGGTCGAATTTTGAAAATGTAGAGTCAAAAATCGCTTGAAAAAACGTGATTTTTAAAAAAGGTTTTTGTTGTGAATATGGATTGGTATTTGGAATCAGGATGAAATTTCCTATGAGAATCACCCACCAAATCGGTCAAGATAATTCATTGAAAATTCGCTCACGAGCTCATGCTGCATGAATGGGACTTTTTGAATCTCCGGAAGTAGGTTGTAGAGTAGGCGGCTCTCTTTACGGAGTTAGTCCTTTCAATCACCTTGCCCCACTGTGATACTTCGGTTCCTGTAACTTGAGATTCAACGTACGCGACCTCTTTATGCCGGGCTGACGTGACAATTAACTGGAAATCGATTTGAAAGTCCTGAAGTCGACGGAAAATAATATATCATGGTTTCCTCCTGTCAGTTTTGCCCACATTTTGCTCGAGTTCGCTCTTATTAGATCCTGAAACTCTCGTTATTTCGTGGGAACTGGTGACGTCAAAGTAGTTTGTGCGGAAGAAGTTATTTTGCCGCCACATGCGCTGTTCATTATAAATTGATACCAACGCTGTGTGTAGGTACATTATTCGTTATGCTTTTCCCTGAACCTGATCAATATAATTGTAACAGAATGATAGAGGATTAAATCACGACTGCACCTTTCAAATTATCACACAACTGTTTACGATTTTTCTGTGCTCATCTAGGTACAGTAAAGATCAACGTTTCAGCGAATTTTCGAAGAAAATGAAGCTATTACAATGGCTTCAAAATGTTTGTAATGCAAATTTTTGAAAATTGTCTTCATGGAAATCCGTTTCAGACCATTCTAAAACGATTCCTGAAATTTAACATTTTTTATATGTATATAATGTGTCATTCCAGACGATATCTGCCCGAGGGATCGAGATAAAAAATCCAAAAAAATTTTAAAATGACAACAATATCAAAAGTAAGGATGAGTTCGTTGGCCAGAATTTTTGGAGTACTCCAAGGGGTCAAATTTTGAAAATTTAGTTTCAAAAATTGCTAAAAAAACGTGTTTTGTTTTTGTTTTTAGTATGAAATACCATCCTAAACTTAGGAATATATGGTATATTCGGAATCAGCGTGAAATTTCCTATAAGAATCACCAACGACATTGGTTAAAATCATTCTCCGAAAATTCGCTCACCAACTCATGCTGCATGAATGGAACTTTTCATTCAATTCTCTAGGGAGAGCATCTGTGTATAATTTTGAATTATTCACGTCCTTTTTTAAAAGTCTAATTGACATAAAGGCACATAGACTCCGTAGAAGATAAGAAAGTAGGAAGAATGCCTCCAACCGCATCAAAATCAAGAAATTGGTCGAGAAAAATGTAAAAAACTGTGCAACGTTAAAATGGTTAGGGGAGGGGGTAGGGGGGAGGTTATCGGTATTTTAAACTTTTGGTCCCAGGTAGTCATAATTTTATAGCAAGAGTTCTCATAAACCCTTCGGTAGCAGAGATTTAGGCATTTTTGAGGACATTTTGGGCTCCGTCCCTTGCCCCCTTAATGCTACCTACTTCTTTATTATAGAAACAGGTGTGGGAGGATGAAGAGGGTCAAGGCGGCTTTAATCGGAGGGACCCTTCAAAGCCCGTCAAGTCGCAAACTAATGCCTACCTACCTACATGTGTATTCTAATATCAAAGGAGTGATTGGATTGTTTTCATATTTAATAGCGGGAACGAAATTTCATTCACAGTTTATTCTAATATACCTAATGTTATGCAGTAACTGTTGGGCAGTAGACTGGCAACCAAAGAAGTGCCTAGTAGGTAAGAAAATGGCGATTTTGAAATCGGTACAAAAAACAGGAGTGATAAGAACCTACAGTAATATTTTTTGTTGAAATTAACATAATATTATATTTTTCTTAAAACTGAATTTATATTTTCAATTCTAAATTGGTGAACAAATCATTTGATAGAATAAATTTTAGTTACCACATTTTTCGTATTAAGCACATCTAGCTTCTATACTCAAGTGAAGTCCGCTTCCAAGATAAATCTTGTCAACCATTACAGTTTGTAATTAAATGAACTTTGATTTATGATGATGATTGTTGAACTAGTGTTGTAACATGAACGACGGTAAAAAATCCAATAAATGAATTGAAAAGCTTCTGTTTTGAAGCAGCAACTCATTCCATGCTACCTCCTCGTTATGTTGCTGATCTTCAAAGGCATAACGAACGTAATATGAGCTCTTAAAAATGAAACGTCTCAATTATTTATTGAGATTAGCGTTCAAAATCTCAGTTTAAACGATTTCTAGGATTCGAATTGCAATTCTCGAGAACTACGGCCTTGAAAGAAGCAGTAACTACTTTGCCTACCCTGTCCACTACGATAACTTACGCAGTTTTGATTAAATTTCGCTCGAATGTTTATAGAGAATATGCGCGCAAGGCCCCCTCAGGTCCCATATTTAAATTTCATCTTGATTGAATCAACGGCAGACTCTGTGCATGCGCTAACGAGGAATTCACTAAATTCCTTTGTAACAGCCTTAATCACGCTCAACTTTCAACATGAGACTTCTTTCAGTGTAATGGTCCGATTTTGTTCAAACTTTCCATTTTACGTGTGCGTACCTATCTTCCTTTTCTCGGACGCGAGGAAGCTATGTGCCATTTCCACTTGGTATTTAACTGTTGTGTGATACTGTAAGACTTAGAATGGAATTTTCGTCTGACCACCGCGAAGGTTTGTGAAGGCCGTGAATTGTTTGTCGCCTACTACCTTCTTGAATCTGAGTGTTTTCCAAACACCGTAAGCTACGGCTATTGAAATCAATATATCACCTGTTTGTAGTCATCCTCTTACTTACGCAACCAAGCTCTCGTGTATAGGTGTGGATACAATAAAAAGATCGGAGGAAGTAAACACAGAAGCTGACCTTCGTCAATAATTTATCCTCACGATCTGCAAACAGGTGGACATCCGTTAGGAGTAGGTGTAACGAATGAAAGAGGGTGAAATATCTGAGTGGGAGAACTAAACTTTCTCCATGGGAATGTCCAAGTAGACTGAGCAGCTGCACCCTCGCTCATCTCCAGGACAACCAGGCTACAATTTGGACGGTTTTAACCAATGAAAGATACCCAAGTGTGGGGGAAGTCACCTAATAAAGATACGATAAATTCGTCCATGAATGCCGTATTAGCGAATTTTCGAAGAAAACGAAGCTATTGCAATGGCTTCAAAATTTTTGTAACGCAAATTTTTGGCAATTTTCTCCGTGGGAATCCGTTTCAGACCATTCTAAAACGATTCCAAAAATTTAACACTAGAGAGTTTTTGCATGCCACTGTTGGGTGATTTGGAATTTTGGAACCTCCTCACAGAGCCCGGGAGAGCAGGGGGGCCGTTACCTTGAGGAGACAGTAGTAACGGGCGACGGTGAAATGGCACTTTTAACGTCACCCGTATCATAATCCCGGATCATGGGGTCATTTTTCCGTGTATACTGACAGACCACCTCCTTATCAGCCAGGCCCCGCTCCCGGAGGCGGTTAGCATCGTCGTTTGCTTGCTCTAGGGTGTCGTCCCGGGCCTCCTTCACTAACGTCAACCGTTGGCTTGCAAAAACTCTCTACTTTTTTCATATTTATACCTATATATATTTATATTTATATGTTTATATATGTGTCATTCCAGACGATATCCGACCGAGGAATCGAGATAAAAAAATTCAAAAAAGTTTTAAAATGTCAATAACATCAACAAAGAAAGGATGAGTTCGGTTGGCCAGAAGTTTTGGAGTACTCCAAAGGGTCCAATTTTGAAAATTTAGATTCATAAATCGCTAAAGCGTTTTTTGAGGTTTTTTTCTGTGAATTACCATCCTAAACATAGGGACATATTTATGGTATATGCGGAATCAGCGTGGAATGTTCTATAAGAATCACCTACAAAATCGAGTAAAATTATTCTTTGAAAATTCGCTCATCAACTCATGCTGTATGAATGGAACTTTTTATTTTGTTATAATTTATTTTAAATGAAAGTCCAATCCATCAATTTCTTCCTTGCCCCTCGCAGCCACATTCTTGCTGTCCGCAGGATGGCAAATGCTACTCTAGCCCTCAGCCACCCTTGAACCACCCCTTGAGGTCTCCCCCAATTGCCATTCCGGCTTTCCGCCAGGATCTTCAAGAAGTTGAACATTCGAGGTGCCAACTGGCTTTCCACTGAACGAATGAGAAGATTGTGGCTGCTGGGCGGGAATCGTAGGGGGTGTTCTTTAGTACTGTCCACCATTTTCAAAGCCAGATTTGAACCCCTAATCTCAACCGTTTTTAACAAATGTGTAATGCTTTCGAATCGTCAAACTCTCCTCTTTTCGTCTATTCATATCCGAAACCAAGTAAACACGGATTTCACTATTTTTAAAGCATTTGAAAAAAGTGCGTGGGCAGTACTAAAGTTTTTGACTAGTTTAAAGCTTTAGTACCCCCCCACACGCTCTTGGCAGGTAGAATTGTGAAAAATTAATTAAAAAACTCAATTCAAGAAGTTATATTTATTAAAAATGAACATTAAATGTTCTTGTTCTTGATGATTGTAAAGTGTTTTAATATTGTCTAAAAAGTTTACAAACGGTCCACCGTTGTAATGCGGACATTTCTTCTCCATAGGAATTCACACAGATGAGAGTGAGATCTCGAATTCCTCCTCCATGCAGCTTCCGTTTCGGCAGGCCACGTCGATTCGATGGTCTGGGAGTGAGAAAAGGTTTGCGGGTCAACGAAATTTAATGAATCGTCGACTGTCAAATGAGAATAATTCAGTGCAGGAATTCTGGCGGACGCTTTCCACTGGTGGGTTTCGAAACGTCATGAGACGGTGGGGGGGCAGTACTAAAGTTTTCACCAGTAAAAAAATTTAGTACTGCCCAAACACTTTTTTCAAATGCCTTTGAAATACAGATCAGTGTATTTTTTCAATTGCTCCTGTAAATAGACCGGAAGAGAAGTGACTCCCGATTCCAAAACACTAGTAATATGTTGAAAAAGGTTGAGTTTCCGTGTTCAAATCTGGCTTTGAATATTGGGGGCAGTACTAAAGAACGCCCATCGTAGGAATGAGCGTATGTGTCGGTGCGTGACACGTACCTCAAATAACGCCTCTTTCGCTTATCTGTGGTTCCTGCATGCCAAATCACCTCTTAGGCCTGAGGTTTGATTGTGTGTTGCTACCGTGATTATGGGTTCCTTGACCCCCTCCCATACAACAAATCCCTGATTTCACTGTGCCTTCGTGTAGTGACACGGAGGGGTAGTGACCCCTACCATTTTGCACTTTGAACGCATGTTGAATCGAGAAGGGCCTGATATCACCAGTCTGACGGCTGGTTTGTGACCAAGATGAAGGCTAGTTGCTGGCAACTCTTTTTTACCTCACTGACAGTGCGTCACGAACTTTTGATGGGCTGAGGGCTGAAGGCCTGAGGGCTGAAGGCCTGAGGGCTGAAGGCCTGAGGACTTTGATCCATACATGGATTTAGTCAGGGTTCAGCCGCAACAAAGTTGGCAAGGGTTCAGGTGTGATTAGCCTTACCTACTTTGTCCTGGCTGAACCCTGACTATATCCATCTATATGAACCACAATGCAGCCGATAACTCTACCTCGTGAGGACTTTGATTGATCGCTCAATCGCCCTCTTACGGCCCACTGTGAGATTTTCCAGTTTTTTGCGTTCTCAACTTCAGATTTGCACCCCTTGATGGTTTTTTTTTTTTTCGCTTCTGTGACTTGTCTTCTGTGCTCATGTACATCAATTCCTCTTCTTTCCTCCAAGTTGTTTTCTATGTTATAAAGAAGATAAGTTAGTATATTCTACAAGTTCCATTGAATGCACCTGTCCAACACCTGAGGCACGGTGCCTTATACCCTACGGCCAATTACGGCCCTCCCCACGCATTGAAATTCAATCAGAAAATTGAAATGTATTGAGGAATCATGAGGGAGAGTACGGATATTAACGGACCAGCAGACCTGAGAGTCGTGCTAAAACCGTCGAATCGCTCAGTGCGTTCAACCTAGATCCGATTACCTTTATTGTTGCCGAATGATAACAAAGTCATGCGGGCATCAACCTATGAGACCTGCTGGTTGAATGACATCTTTCATGCCTCTGTACTCAATCGATGCAAATCATCTAACGAATGGGCAATAATTTTGATTAATCACTTCCCAAGTTGGGGAAGATCAAACAAAGTTGTGCTCCAAAATCAAAACTTCCACTCTTGCTCCCTGCATTTCGAAGTTTTCTGGTTCTAAAGAATTGGTTCTGTGTGTGTGTCGGTCTGTCTGCTTACGGTCAACTTCTTCCCAGCGCAAAACTGGACTAACTTAGGTATTGTCAGATTTTGATTAAACTATCAAATAAGGATTTCAGCACGCGTGCGCATGCAAACGGGAATTCCCTGCAACACCGATTTCCAACGATCACGATTTCACTCAAATTCGCAAGTTAGTTGAGGGCTAATCCCAAGATAGTTGCCTATGAATTTCATCTAGAAAAGATCCAAGATCCAATCAGTAGGTAATATAGCCGCTGCGCATGTTCCAACATGTAATTCGTGGTCAAAAACAAAACTCCGAAACTTTTGTTCGACCAACTTTGATGCAATTTTCAGGGATTGTGCGGGTTATATTTATGTAACCTAGACAAGTGGTTCTCGAATCGTTCCCTCAGGACATGCCAGATTTCCAATTCATTCTTCCAGTACAATATAAGAATATCGTAAAAAAGTGGTTAAACTTGTTGTGAATCTGCATCTACTCTGACATTTCTTTCAAGCAATTGGTGACAATATAGTGAAAACGCATCTCCATCAACAATAACAAAAAACAATTGCTATGCATCAAAAATTTTCTCCTCTTTTAGCGAATTTTCGAAGAAAATGAAGCTAGTGCAATGGCTTCAAATTTTGTGTAATCCAAATTTTTGAAAATTTTCTTGATGGAAATTCGTTTCAGACCATTCCACAACGATTCCTGAAATTTAACACTTTTCCATATTTATGTATGTATATTTATATACATATATATTTATACATGTGTCATTCCAGAGGATATCTGACCGAGGGATCGAGATAAAAATTCCAAAAAATTTTTAAATAATGTTAATAATATCAAAAGTATGGATGAGTTCGTTGGCCAGAATTTTTGGAGTTCTGCAAAGGGTCAAATGTTGAACATTTAGAGTAAAAAAACGCTAGGAAACGTGTTTTTTGAGGTTTTCGGTGTGAATTACTATCTTAAACATAGGAACATATGGTATATTCGGAATCAGCGTGAAATTTCCTATAACAATCACCCACCAAATCGGTCAAAATCGATCTTTGAAAATTCGCTGATCAACTCATGCTGTTTGAATGGAACTTTTTTGTGTGTCATTTAAGTCGACAGAAAAGGGTTCGAGAGACCTTAAAACACAAAGTTTTATAATTATGCAATTAAATTAGCTTCCCTCAGTTTTTATTTCTCCTGTACAATTTGAATAATCTCATTTGCTACGAGTATATTCTGCCTTTCAGAGGGACGATGTACACGTATTGTCATTGACATGATCAGCATCGTATCTCACCCTTTTTGCAATCGTTTACGAACACCTCTATGGTAAGTTTCATTAAGGGCGAAATGTTCCCTCTTGCAAAATGGGCACTTTATACCTCCCATATCCGCTCCCGCCCAACCCGTATTATTTGATAGGCGATCTCGACGAACCTCCCGTCGTCCCACTTCAAGTAAAATATGGACTTAATAGCTTACTTGAATATCGTGGTTGTGTGGGTGTGGTATACGTAGCCACCTACCTACTATAGCCACCATCTTATGCCATTATCTTAGGCCTAACTCAAAACAATCCCTGAAAATTTCATAGAAATCGGATGAAAATTATGGAAGGTATAAAATGTGTTGCAAGTATTCGTGATCACACACACACATCCACCCTCGTAAAGTGCAACAGACACGGAACCAAATTTGTTCGCAGGAAATCCTAGAACGTTAAGAAAAAAGTTAACAATTTATTTTTGATTCTGGAACAAAATATAGGTAGCTCCAAACTTATTAATCAATTCAAAATCATAAGAAAAGCCGTGAGTACAACATTACAATATTGGAATACACACAACAACTACAACAACATAACAATACAACATACAATAATGAATATTTTCAATCTGAAGAAACTTGCACCCCATAATTTATTTCTTCCACTAATTTCTTCAAATCGGTCTGATAGTGTTGATGAAATGCAATGGCCGGCAAAGGCGAATTTGTTTTTCGTTTTTGGATTTTACGCATTTCAAGGTTTCGAAAAAAAACTTATCTCGAAAGTTCGTAATTGAAAACTATAAACCAATTCGAGTCGTTCGCTGAAGTAAAATGATAAATTCATTCATGGATAGCACTACTTGTAATAATTAATTAGATTATAATTAATAAATAATTCGTTTAGCTATTTATTTATTTATTTATTTATTTATTTATTCGACACGGGCTAGCCCAATACAATAATTGATTATAAAAACACATAAGAAAATGATAAATTACAACTTGATAAGGAAATAAAAGTAAAAGTGTCCGCACGCGGTAGAAAATAATACAAGCAACAATTGCAAAAGATGAACATAAATACAAGCAAAAAAAATTCAACATATTAACGGGGATTATTTGATAGAAAGCAGCAAATGGTACGGCGGATGGTACGGGATGGTGGTATTTGGTAATTACTGATAATTTAGTTATTAGTATGAGAATATATTAATTGGTCTATCTAATCAATTATTATTGGGCATTTTTTTCTTTCGATTTTTGGATTTTAAGCAGCGTGAAAAATATACCATCAGATTTTGAGAAGGTGGTTCAAAGAAAGGTTTCTCGAAGGTTCTTAATTTATAACTATTTATAAACAAATTCTTTTATATTAGAGTCGTTAGCTGAAGTGAAATGATAAATTTATTCATAGATAGCATAATTTAGATTAGATTTAATGAATTATATATTTATTCATGGACGCACAGACACAGGATTGATCAAACTAAACTCGGGGTTATGACCTTAGACGATGTAGGTGTGCCTTTACACTCGCCTTGATGTTGATTGCTCAACTTGCATGTTGAACATAAACATGAGCTCTCTTGTTCTCACATTAGTGAAGCGATTGGAGAATTGTATCCTGGACGATACAAAATTTCGTTTAGCCATCATTAATATGGTTTGACATTTCTGTGAATGTACCTGTTGAACAAACGCGAGATTATATGAAACAAGATTCTCCACTTCCGACCATGTCAGATTAAACGAAAAATGTAGCGCTCTTGTTTCTATTGATTATAAATGTTTATACAGACAATCGGGCGCAGGTGGAACTTGGTCGATAGAGTATTCTAAGTGCTTCCAAAGCAGCACAGATTCCGTTCGTGGTGAATTTGAGTGGCACGAATTGAACGTTAAAACTTGGAATCTAAAAGGAAATTTGGGCCGATATGGGCGGAGAAATGATAAAAAGGCCCTGAAATCTTCGGTATCTCGTTCACATTCAAGTACAAATGCCGTGGTGCACCGAAAGTCTGGGTTACTGTCAGTCGAGATAGAAAATCAAAAATTCCAAAACGCCCTAGCTCAAATACAAGTTTTATATCGTTCCTCCATCTTTGGATTAAGACGGCTCAAACATGTTTATGTCGAATAAATGAATTTATTTATCTTCCAGAGAAATGATCCGTAACTGACGGTTGGCAAGTATATCCAATTCAAAGGGCATTTAAAGAAGAAGTAAGGCTTCCTGACCCACCCTTTCCTCTTCGTTACAGTCTATAGAATCTCAACAATATCCCATTTCATCAACCATATTTACTCAAGTTACTATCTTTTATCTAATTTTTTATCCTACATTTCAAATATTTCTTTCATTTCTCACTGTCATATTGTGTTCTATTACTCTCTCAAATGTATTTAAAATTATTCTTATTCTAGATAATTTTTACCAACTAGTAACTTTTATATTAACGTAATGATAATTCCATAATAGGAATGTTGATAAAATTTTTGCCTAGGAGTAAGATGAAAAGAGTGTTTGTAGACTTGAAATGGCGTAGAAAACCCTTTTTTGCTCATTAATCTACGTATACTCTATATAATATGGTCTGATTCAAGTGGCACAAAAACATCTAATCCCATCAGCCAATAGCTGGTGCCCATTGGAACTGACGTTTTAGCTCAAACCGAATTTCATACAAATTCCTGCATTGTTCTGAAGTTTTAACAGAAAACATAAATGCGATGTAAAAAGAGCTGCAGAAATCCGATTATTCCAGTACAATTTTCTTGGGACATACGGCAAAAAGTATGATAATTTTTTCCCAATGTATGTCTAATTTGTGTGCTTCCGCCCTACACATCGGTTTCCCAGTCTTCGAAACCAAAAAAAGTACTCTTTTGTAAAAAGTACTTTTTTTGTAAGTACTCTTGTTCAAGTCGTTCAACACCCATCCCACACATTGAGTCGTCTATTAGGTGTGTAATTGACATCTCTGCATAGACGTCGATACATCTATTATACGTCTATGACAGAGGTCTAAAAGAGCACTACATGGTCGCTTTTTATCCGTCTAATACATGACTATTTTCATAATATATAATACATAATAATAATAATATATAATTCTATTAGATGTGTAATGGACATCTCTACACAGACGACGATACATCTATTAAACGTCTATAGACTTCTAAAAGAGCACTGGATGGCCGCTTTTTCTCAGCCCAATAGAGATTTTCGTAGATGATTGAAAATAATAAACCAAAATCAATTCAATCTTCGAGTGACGACCAGTGTTGATCATATCAGATTAAGAGATCAAACTGATCTGACTACACTTTGATCTTAGCCACTAAGGCCGACCAGCGATTGATACCTCAAGTTAACTAGTGGAACTTATGTCTTAAAAAAAAGGTAGGAAGGACAATCGACAAAGGTAAAATCTTCATTCAGTGGCGCCGCCTATGGGCTTCTAATAGAAGTTGTGCTGAGTTCTATCACCGGACGTCTTTCCGACGTCTAACTATTTATAGACGCCGCATCGACGTCTCACTATAGACGTGTAATAGACGCCAAGCAATTGTGGTACCTTTACCAGGTCTTTTGGTATGGTTGTGAGCACAATCTATTAGCGTACTTTTCAGTGGAAATCTATTACGAATCTATAACTTGAATCTAATAGACGTCTATAGTCTAAACACATAGATCACGGGATATGGGATTACACGATTCATTTGTGCTCATGTTGAGACACCCCGCACACGCAAGCAAGCATGATTAGGTTGTTAGCGAATTTTCGAAGAAAATGAAGCTATTGCAATGGCATCAACATTTTTGTAATGCAAATTTTCGAAATTTGTTTTCATGGAAATCCGTTTCAGACCATTCTAAAATGATTCCTAAAATTTAACCTTTTTTATATGTATATATATATTTATATATATATTTATATATATAAATATATGTGTCACTCCAGACGATATCTGCCTGTGGAATCGAGATAAAAAATCCAAAAAAATTCTAAAATGTCAATAATATCAAAAGAAAGGATGAGTTCGTTGGCCAGAATTTTTGGAGTACTCCAAGGGGTCAAATTTTGAAAATTTAGAGTCAAAAATCGCCAAAAAACGTGTTTTTTGAGGTTTTTGGTGTGAATTACCATCTTAAACGTAGGAACATATGGTATATTCCGAATCAGTGTGAAATTTCCTATAAGAATCACCCGCCAAATCGGTTAAAATTATTCTTTGAAAATTCGCTCACCAACTCTGCATGAATGGAACTTTTTTTCCCCACTCTCGACGAACCTATCTGGGTTGCATCTATGTAATGAATGCATCTAGTAGACATCTATTTGAGCAGTGAGCGTAGATGGGCACGTCTATAGACAGGCATGGATCTACCACTAGGCCCAATAGGCCCGGGCCTAGGGGCGCATGGCACCAAGGGGCGCACTTGCATTTAAAAAAAAATAATAGTTTTATAAACAATTTTTAGTTTACATTGAAAAAAAAAAGATTCTACTCATACTATTATCATACCGTGTTAATAGTATTAGCCCAATTCTCCTACAAGTCTTGTAGCATTAAATAATTATTACCTTTTCCAATTCTATTTTGTGTTAACACTAAGGGGCAAAACCTGTAATGCTAACTCAAAGACAAAATTGGAAAAGGTAATTAATATTTAATATTATAAATAATCAAAGAATTATCCTTAAATAAATGATTAGTTTGCTTTTGAACATGGTGCAAAATGATATATTTATCAACTATCTACTTATCAAGAAATTTTATTTCAGACAACAAAATCCGGCCCTGTCTATAGACGTCTATTCGCCGTGTGGGATGTACAGCGAGAACAATAGTTGAACTATTAATTCATAATATTGCTAAACTTCCTTTTTGTTTCATCTTTCAGACAGCTTCTGTGCTGGTGGTTGGTCACTGCCCTCACCTTCTCCCTGTGCGCATGTAGCCCAACCTCGAGAACTTCGGACGACCAAACACCTGATCTCGCAAACTCCCAAATCTCTTATGATGACTACCCAGTGAGTATTCCTGACGAAATATGTAGCATTTCTGGATTTAATTAGACTTTGGCTTAGATAGAATAAATTGGCTTAGTTCTTTACCGCATAGGTTCAGACCTTCTCTTCATAACTACAGCTACGATATCGTGTAACACAGCTTAATTTTGCTATTTATGGCTGTGTTTTGCTTTTTACATAGGTTTTTATCTCAAAATACAATCCCAAATAGCCCCTATTGACCATAGTTCATTAATTTCGGTCCATGGTAACAAGAAAATGGCACTGATGGCGGTAAAAAAAAAAATATATTATATTGTGACTGGAGCCGCATTTCTTTCTTTTTTTATCAAATTTCAAAGAAAATATTGAAATGGCTTCAAAATTGTAGTAATGTGAATTTCCAAAGGTTTGCTCCATTCAAATCCGTTTCATTCATGCAGCATGAGTTGGTGAGCGAATTTTCGAA
>JAEMON010000005.1:6463131-6497510 GCA_030264115.1 Lygus lineolaris
TTAGATGATGTTTCGCAACTAAAATTTGCTTTGTTTTTACTGTATGTTTCGTAACTCATTATCTTGTTTACTAAGTTCCTCCTCTCGTGGCGAAGCATGCATCAGTGGATCAGTGGACTCAGCTGATGTGATGTAAGCCTTCTAAACGGTTTATGAAGACTCCGGTTTCTCATTTCTTCGGGACATTCCTTGACGAGCCACAGCGCACTTAACCTCGGAGGTTTTAGAGTTGATGTCAGCCCATAATAGATATGTCGATTTTTTAAATGTGTAATTATTAGTCTCAATATGCTTGGTCACGGCGATCTTGTTCCTGAAAAAAAGTATCACATGCATGTTTTCACTTCTGAGGTATGTCTTTCTTTTTTTTTTGAAAATCTTCATAGAAACGTACACATTGAAGTTGCACCTTAGAGCGTCCAAAATTTCACTCGAGTTTAGAACGCCATTTCTACTCGTTCATATAGAGTGTACCTATACACTCACTTCATCCAAAACCTTATTATAATATATTACCGATCCACAACCCACTAGTCATTGTATTTTTAAGGTATCTAAATAGAAAGTAACAAAAATGTTGAAAATGTTGGGGATTGTCCCACCAGTCGATTTTAGTTTAGTGTTCATCGTGATAGTCTTTAACAGGACTCCATTTTTCTACGTAAACTAAAATCGACAGGTGGTGAATGACCAACAATCTTCTCTGTAAGGAGAAAAATATCATTTTTAAATCACTTTCTTTCAATCTTTCTTAGGGTGATTTTCACTCTGCCCAGTTTTGTTGCTGACCAATTAGGTGTTTCCAAACTATTACCAAATACATAAATCCAAAATATACTTTTGCTCTCTGGGATGAAATTCATATAAAATAACCTATGAAATTATTAAATGGGAAAAAAAAACATTTTGTTTCATTTTTGACATCTTTTCCATGGCCTGTTAAAGTTGAATTCTTTAACCTAAAGGTGAATCTTGAATCAGTTGAATCTTGAATAAGATGAATTGAATTGAATAAAATGAAATGAAGTTGATTCATTGAATGAATTGAATAAGATGAATCTTGAATCAGTTGAATCTTTAACTTAAAGATCTTGAAGATATTTCTGTAGATTCCCGTGGCTCAGGACTAAACGATGTAGCCAGGTGTTCTGCTTTTTGTATTCTCGGTTTTTAATTGAATTCTACTGAGCAGACAATTGTCAAACTTTTGATTCAATGTGCATTTCCAAGAGAAAAGAGAGTGAGAGATAGAGCCTGGTTCTCAACCAATTCCATCCTCACGGCCTTTCGCTCGCTTAATAGAGGAAAATCAATTATTGTCGTTGCAAAATTTTATTGTCCCTAGAAACTCACTCATGGAAAGGAAAAATCTTGAAAAACGTTAACAATATTTTCCTAATTACTGATCCTATACAACAATAGGGGACTTTCCCGTACGAATGAAGCCGAAGAAAACGACTGAAATGGAAACTCAAACTGAACCTAACCAAGTCCACACTTGTGAACTTTGGGTAGGTCCTTACGAAAATATAACAAAAGGACCGCTGGTCCTAATCCCGTATGCGAACTCAGCTATGAGAATAGCTCATAAATATCTGAGTTTGACCCTGGATGCTAAGCTGAAATGAAAAGAGCACGTGAAAAAAAGAAAGAGCTGACAATCAATTATGGAAAGCTGTACTGGCAGTTCTGCCGGCATTCGCAGCTAAACTGTCATAACAAGGCGCTGCTATAAAGAACAGAGAGACGTCCATCTGTACATACGTCGTACAGGGGCGGCACTGCAGAAACTAACATTAAAAGTTCCATTCATGCAGCATGAGTTGGTGAGCGAATTTCCAAAGAATAATTTTAACCGATTTTTCTGTGATTCTTATAAGAAATTTCACGCTGATTTCGTATATACCATATGTTCCTATGTTTAAGATGGAAATTTACACCAAAAACCTCAAAAAACACGTTTTTTAGCGATTTTTGAAACTAAATTTTCAAAATTTGACCTCTAGGAGTACTCCAAAAATTCTGGCTAACGAACTCATCCTTACTTTTGATTGACTTTTTTTTTGTATTTTTTATCTCGATTCCTCGGGCTGATATCGTCTGAAGTGACATATATATATGTATATACACATATGAAAAAGTGTTGAATTTCAGGAATCGTTAAGAATGGTCTGAAACTGATTTCCATGAAGAAAATTGTCAAAAATTTGCATTACAAAAATTTTGAAGCCATTGCAATAGCTTCATTTTCTTCGAAAATTAGCTAAAATGATACAAACGTTCCAGGACAATGTGCTAAGGAATGTAATGAGTGCTCCGAGGAACATTCGAAATGACCTCCACAGGTCCACAGTCCACAAAGACCTTAGAATGGAGAGGGTCAGAGATGTCAGGAAGAAAAACAATGGAAGCTTAGCGTAGGCTTCTCGTCACACAAATCCGGAAGCCATTTAGCTTTTTGTGAAGTAACTCGGAGTTTGCAGAGGGCCGCAAGCCCTTGGATTCAGTGTGATGCTATTGACGTGCTGTTAATGGACCTTCACCATTATACTCATCAAATATATTTATATACGTACCTGATCTAAATAACTAGATAGTTACTAGGGGTGTATTCGAACTCTCGAACCGAACTCGAACTGATTATGCCAAAATATTCTAACTCGAACCCGAACTCTTCTTCTCGAACCCGAACTTTCCATAAAGTTCGCGAACTTCATTAAGATGTTTGAGTAAGGTTTCGATGTTATTCCAAGAAATGTTACGATCAAGTCCGATTACAAAAACCCTGCAAATTATTACACAACGGTTTATCATTTTCTGTATTTATGTTATAATATTATCAGCTGATCTTTGTATGGGGATTTGGCCTACTCAGGAAGAATTGCGGTTCACACTCGTGTTTCAGCTCTTTTTCCCGTTCAACCCCTAAGTAATTACAGGGAGCGAACTTGGTCCTAGAACGCTCCGCGAACGACGCTAAAAATTGTGTTGTATTTTTAATCGATGGCAAAAATATACCTTCCTATTTGAAATTTTCGAGCTAAGGCGTTTTGAAAATGACATCCCCTATTTTCTACCCCTTAGAGAAGAATGACGGTAACGCCAAGCTTCGCGGCACAACTAGACCGAATCGAGCACGAACAATTTTTTTAACCCCCCCCCCCTCAAAATTTGAGGTTTTACGTTCTATACGTGGATGTTACGAAAATGAAGAAGCTATACTGCCCACCCAGCTTGGCCGACTTTCTTTTCTTCTTTTTTCATTTTGATAAATGAATTAAACTTGAAAAATGGGATGTTCACGTTATAGGGACCAACCTGTGTTCAATCATACCCTGTATTCCAACTCGAACTGTTCGTGCCGAACTCGAACTCGAATTATACTTGTAGAACTCGAACCGAGATGTTCGAACTCGTACCCGAACTTTCCATAGTTCGAGTTCGTGGGTTCGAATGCACCCCTAATAGTTGCCTGTATTATTTCAGATGTAACTACATAATTGTAATTATTAAACAAAAACAAATAGTCGCCTATAAAAACTCTCTAAAGTCCTACTTATTTCACTTTTTTGTTGACGTGACTGGGACTTTTTACATGAGTTACCTAAGTGAAGTAAGTGTGATATTACAGCTATTTAAATATGACCCGTTTGTTTGGGCCTCAACAGAGATTCGTGTAGAGATTCCAATGATCGTTGTAAAGTGCAAGAAAACTATTTTGTCGAGTCGTGGCCCCTATTTTCCTTCAGGAAGTGGCGAGTGGACTGACCTACTAAGAATTGTTTAAAACACTCTCAGGTTGCCCTAGTGAGTGGCATCTTCCGCAGCTTTCCTCGTCTTCCTTCGTGTCTTTTGTATAGACTATTTGACATTTCCGGGCCTCCGCTATCCCATCGATATAATTTCAGAAGCATGATCTTCCCACTTCAACCAGTGACGTTCGAGTCGACCCCAGGTTCTTGTCAATCGTTTGAAATATTCCATTGTTGTAAGGTGGGTCTCACACTTAGAAATTCCTATTATTTATCATCCCTGAATCATCTCTCGTTTCATCACAACACTTTTGATCAATTCAATCATTCTTAGCTCGTATTTCATACCAATGATGAACATTTAGTCGTTTGGGAAGGATTCATTTCCTAAGATTTGCAAATTGAGAGCCATGAGCTCAGTCAGAATAAGTACATAGGTAATCAATAAAAGCGATATTTTTCTCGATTTTTTTTTCTCGACTAAAATCACCTTTATTTAGGAAGAAACAAAAATAACATTAAAATTCTACAAGGATACATCGGATAAAGCAAAACAGAAACAACGAACACTCAACAAATATCAATGTTGAAACAGAGAAACAAAAACATACCAAAACTGAAACTATCATTATTATTATTATAGAATTTATCGTTGTATGGGTAATGGCTTGACCATATTGGTTTAGTTTATGGTTATTATAAATTGGTATGATTCATTGGTTTCATTCAATTCATTGAAGAAAGGTCACATCCTCGGCATCAATTTGTATTACATCATAGTCCGTCAAACAAGGGAGGAAGTGATGTGTGATTTTCATCATTCATTAGTTAGGTATAGGTACATCAAATTTGCAAATTCTATTGATTTGGGAAAGGTTCACGATAAGATAGGTAAATACTATCAGTTTTGAATATACCATTTCGAAGGAAATTTAATCCTCTACAACTTCCACAAAAGTTTGTCAAAAAACATGTGTTGAAAAACATTATTGAAATATAATTATCTGTTTCACTCAACAAGAACTTTCATCACTGTATAATATCGTGTCTAAGACCTCATGTGCATTGTCCCAGACGCGTATATCTAGCCAGCGGTGTCGTGTGGAACCCGCCAGATTCGCTCATATTGGCAACTCGCCGAATGTATCGTTATTTTTCTCGTGTTCCTGAGGTCAAAATTAGTTACCTCACCAATTTTTAATAAAATTCGATCGAAAAAGATACGTCAGCAAATGGTTTAAAGTGATACTTATATTAAACATAGTAATTGGAACCTATAAATACAAAAAGTAATCTATTTGTGAGAATCCAATTCATGCATTCCAGTTTTTGCATCTCAGAACACACGCGTTTGTGGCTCTAGACGTAGGTACTCGTGTTATCGGGGTTCCTCGACCTCTTTGAGCGATTAGAGCGAATCAGTTCGACTGTGGTTCAAAAATACCGATTACAGTTAGTCGGTAATTTGTTCGGCTCTGCTTACAACGTGTGTGGTTATTGTGATCATCCACGGTTCAACGATAAAACGCTCTCTTTTAATCGCTGGCAGCATGTACTCAAGTATTTGCTATCGGACGTAGGTACCTTCTTGGATATACTGGGACAATAGGAAGTTAGTTGTCTGAAACGCTGGTGATGTTGTGAGGCCTTTCAAGTTTTCCAAATTGCATAAAACACGTGAAAATTGCTACTTTCTTGTATTAGCTGAAAGTTCTTTAAACTTCCTTACGGTAGTGTTCAGTTCGTCATGCCAGGTAGAACACGAGAACTTAATTAACCTCCCAAAAATACGTCCTGTCGGACTGATCAGTCCTGGATGCCTCCTTTTGTACGTGCTACCTATCATTAGCTATGAAAATTTACCAAAAGGTGCTGTTTGGCTCTGAATTCTTATTCGTAAACTTGTATCACCAGCTTGTGTTTACTTTTCCGTTTCCCAAAAACTAAAATTCTACATTCGACCTTTTATAAGTACGAATTGACAGTCTAAACCTTTTACATAATAATCCACGACTGTTTGTGTGATGAGAGTTTGATCTTCTCGCATCATAAGTGTGTACCTACTACACTTTGATATGAATGATTTTGGTAAATTCGTGGAATTACGACAGTAACGTCGAAAAAGAAACAAAATATTAAAATAAAAAAAACTGACGAAAACGGAGTTTTAAAAAACTTCACGAGGCACTTATTGTTGGAGACGACCTGTAGAATCGATTCCTGGAGTTTTGACCAGTCGTGCCTGATACACCCTATATAATATTATCTAAAGGCTATGTATGTACAGACTACTCAAGAGACGAACGCTTTCGATGTTTAAAGACATCATAACACACCTGATTTCGTAGATCGTGACACCCCTGATTTCGGCATGACTTCTTGGATCGTGGCTTCACATTATGAGGTGATTGACATATTAATAATAACAGTAAATATTTTTAATTGAATATATGCAGGGATATACATCGCAGCAGTATTGAAAATAAATTAAGAGTAGAACACGGGGTGAGATTTTATAGAACTCGGAATAATATTTTTATTCAGAGACACATGAGTACCTATAATATAAACAATTTGGTCTCTAACAACAAAATTATTAAGCCGGGTAAAAACCCACTGGATTTTTGTATATAATTATTTATAATCTCTAATGAATAGCACGAGTGCACTGCTTGGAGCTTAGGGTGTGCTGGCTTGTCTCGATGCCTCTCAGACTAATCAACGTATGATCGTGCACTAATAAACAAGTTTATACATACTAGTGCCCGAAGCTCAAACCCCGGACCTTTAGATCGCTAAAATCGAAGGCTCTACGGTGTGAGCTACTCTGTAATCAATTTTAAGGTAGCAGTAAACATTAGGTAGGTACCTACTCTTCAGAGTCAGAATTTCAGTACGATTAGACGGAAATTAAGAAAGATGAAGGGCTGAATGAACAGCTCATCCTAAAGTAAGCTCCAAAAGATTAACAGAAAGAACCACAGTTTTTAAGCATATTTTTGCGCACGGGTCACTTTTTTTGAATTTTCTCGTAGACTCCGAATCCGAAATAACTGGAGTTTCCTTCTGAAATAAAGAATTCGTGAAGATCGCATATGCTCAATTTTTTCAACAATCAACTCCTGGCAAGTAATCGCTTGGCTAAAAATCTCTCGCCTCGTATTTTTCTTTTCTTTTTGATAAAAGTGCAATATTTCTTGAAAAGTAGGTGTGCGACGTTAGTGGAGACCCCTTATACCTCATTTATTTGAACGATGATGATTGGCAGCAGGAATTGTGTAGGAAGAAGCTGTCTTGTAAGTTGATGGGACACGAGCCATTATAGGCTGTCACTTGTTGCTTGTCGGCAAGTAATTTGACTTCGTAGTCCTTCCAGTTTCAAAGACGTTCAAACGATAAATCGATCGATTTATTCGCGAGTGCCAAAAGACTGTATGGTGCAGATGAAATTCTGTAGTTTCTAAATCTGCACTGAAATTAATAAGGTTCTATAGCCTCGGAAACACATACGTATCAAAAATTGTAAATAATCCTCAAATTTTGATGAAAATTGCAAGGGAATTGATATTCAGGGGGGACCCAGCTGGTAGCTAAACCAAATGGGCGTCCTAGTACCTATTAAGGCTAAAGGTGACGACAGTTAAGAAAAGGACGAAAACCGTTCTTGTGGTTCTCCTCAGCACCAATCAACCGATTTTAAATTCAAGGGAAGATCAGTGCATTTCTCAGTTAATTTGATGTTAGTAACATTAAACAAAAATTTTAATATTTTTTAAGCTCCATTTTAACAAATAATAATGACATTACTCATTTAATTTATATTTATTGGCACCACGCCACATTCCTGGAGATGTGAGAGGACCGAAACCATTTGGATATAGTTATGTTATTGAGCCAAATCGATGGGAAGAGAAAAGGCGTGAATTTCAAGTGAATTGAACCTCCTGAACATTTTCATAGCAGCTGGCCCAGTGAGCTGAGAGGCGGTAGGGTTGGCCAGCGGCTGTTTCAGACCCCCTTCGGTATTTGTGCTGTGTTCTTGCTCGCGTAGTTTCCCCTTTCCTTCACCAATTATGCATGAATTCGACTGCTTTTTGTTTTAAAATTTAGTTAAATAGTGTGGAATTACCTATGTGCTGTTTAAAAATTTCAAAAAAAAACAATAAATAAATAAATTGATCAAATTTTGAAAGAAAAAATCTCTAAATTTTCGAATTTAGTGATGATTTTTGATACCACTACTATCCCAATTTCACTCAAAAATAAACCCCCTTCATCAGATTGGTGACATTTTACACAGCTCTCACAGAAAAAGCCCTAACACTTTTGACGCGACTGCAGCGCCATCTCTTATCTCAGAATACCACTAGGTGACGGTCCTCTTTAGCCTTAACCATTTTCACAACCAACTGGTATCCTCACAAGCACACAAGATTAGAGGGTGAAAACTGGGACAAAGTTGAATCTTACTTCCAATAAAATAAGGGAAAGAGTACTGGATGTAAGTCTAGACCGAGATAATGGACAGAAAATTTATACTATACCTACCTACCTAAGAAAAAAAGGTCTGATCCTTGATGGCGAAAGCGCTCAGCGCACTATTTTCCAGACAATGATTTGTAATAAATCATCAACCTAGAAGTGGCCTATCGTACGTTCTCAAAAAAATTGGCGAAACCTTCTAACAGAAAGATACTTGGTGTTGTTATGAACTTGTGTTTTGTTCACTTTCTGCATTTCACCTCGACAACGCCCAAGCTTTCACCGTGACATCGCGGGTTGTTTGGTGGTGTAGGAGCCGCCATTTATATAAGTCGCTTTTTCTTTTGGCGCAACGGGTAGAGAACATGAATTCATCGCAGGGTCTTACAAGTAGTTACAATAATGCATATAAACCTGCTATCCCCCATTTATAGAAATAATTGTGCAAAAATGTCATGGAACAGAGAATATTATATTTACATACAAAAACTTAACTAACTTTATGTTCTGAGTCTACCAAATGTAGCGAAACCTTTTTCCACCATCGTGAATTTCTCCTCCTCTGAGACCTTTGAGCACTTTCATAGAACTCAATAGAACCCTCTGAGTACTTAAAAAATTGACATAATAAGGAGACAAATTCTTGTTTTTTGGAGTTAGAAAAACATCGACAAGATCGTGAATTTCTTATTCATGTCACTTGGCAGACAGTTTTAAATTTTACGGTGCCTGCACAAAATTTGTTTTCTGAACTTTGTCGATAGTTGGTGGAGATTTAGATTTTCAAGAAATTGGTACTTTTGGTAGGAGGAACTGTAGGTAATAGCAAAACTTCGTTTTCCTTTCGAGACAAAATTGCCACTCACGTTGAATGCTCATGTCTCAATGTTCATTCGAATTTGTTGAAATGTTCATGGAATCAAATCTGGTTGAATCCAACTGTTGGTTTCAATTCGAACCAACAAGAATGTATTATGTACGAAGGATTAGGTATAAATCATGTGTTCAACTTTCTGCAAGGTTTACATCAAGTTGAGATACCTTGAAAGTAATGCTTCATACATTTTCTAATCTACTTAAGAAATCTTTTCCAACTCCATTCGCATGTTGAGATTGTTTGGCCATAAAGGGCCCGTGGCGTCTAGCACCTTTTAGAATGGGGCAATTGTTACTTTTATTTGGGATACCCAAAGTGATTTAAAATTATTGGAATGGATTGGTGTAATTTCACTGGGCTATCCTCAACATTTAGTTTTGATTTCACTTGAATTTGAGTCGTATACGCGACTCTTCGAAGAAAATTAATGTTGGAACTTGATCACAGTATTTATGCCTACATTTCATTGCGCGGTAGCCATTCTACCCCACGCTCACTTGGAAGACATATTTTTCTTTATTTTTTTCAATTTAATATTCAAGTAGGTAGGTACATAGACAATTGTTATTACAGAACTTTCATCACAGATCAGGACGTGAATTATTTATCTCCTGCGTACTAGAATAAAGTAATTAGGAGAGTGATGGTCGAGGCGGTTGTTATATCCGTTCCATGTGGCACCTCCAAGTCTCGCGTTTCACTCTCTGCGTAATGTGTCTATAGCACGCTTTTTGCCTGATGTCTTTTGTCACTTCATTTTATAACACCTATTATTGTTCATCCGACAAGGTGTGTTATTCATTTTTATGCCTTTATTTATGAACACTATTGTTTTGAGACAAGCTTCTCCTGTCCAGACTGTCGGTCTATTGTGTATTCTTTTTCTCTTTCTTTGCTCTTTCTCGTTCGTTGTTGTTTGTGAGGACCCATTTGACCATGAGAATCTCATGATGAGATTGATTCGGATAGAAAATGCTTTTACAATTTCGGATTTAAAATGCTTTTTTTCCTTCTGGTAAACTGGTGGGTATGCAGAATCTTGCAAACTTATAGCCGTGCCAACCAATAATAAACGTTCCTTAATTTTTAAAATCGTCTCAACCAATTCAACAGGAGTTGTTGGTATAATTTTGCGGAACAGAACTAATTAGATCGAACTATTATTTCTACTGAACAATGCTATATTTTTAAACTGAAAGAATACAAATCAACGTACCTAAATATTATGTTGTTGCTTGGTGAATTCTCATACGAATTTAATAGTCTGTTGTATGGGTTATTTATTTTTCACACCATAAATCGATGCAGTCATTAACAGCCATTTATATCATGGCTCTTAGGATTCCCTGCATCCTGCTGGGTTATATTAGGTTTTGCTAATCTCCGTTATCTCATTGTCGCTCTTCACACTTTGAGAGGGCATCAGTATAATATCGCATTCGAAGCGTTATTTACAACAGCGATTCATCTCACTCGAGATTCGGTACCAAAACTTGTTGGGTTTACGGGTCATCGAAAATTCAATTTATCTCGTATTGGTGGAGTTGTCTTGAAGTATGGGATCTTTATGTATCGCTCAACTGAATGATCTTAACAGAATTTATTTGTGCTGTATATTCGCTTACAATAAATTAGTTATTCGATCAGTGAAATGTCCAGTCAAAACACAGTGATTCTTGCCAAAGTAGTAGAATCAAATCTGTGCTTGGAGAGGGTTTCTCGAAATTATTGAAACTCTGATTGCCACCAAATTAAAATCAACTTTTTTATTGAATATAAAATACTTAGGTGGTATTCGAAAATAATAGGCCCTGCCCAAATTGATTAAATAAATGAATTTCGCTACTTATAGAAACATACTTAACTTATATTTGTTTAACAATATGCGATCGTTTGGCAGTCTTGGATAGTTTGAATGATGAAAAACAGATAAGTTGGAAGGATCTAAAAAGTTTCATTCATGCGGTATAATTATCATTTTGACGGATTTGATAGGTGATTCTGATAGGAAATTTTGCGCTGATTCCGAATATACTATATATTTTCCTATGTTTAAGATGGTAATTTAACCAAAAACCTCAAAAATACGTTTTTGACGCTTATTTTTCAATATTTGGGTGTATTTTTCAGGAGTTACGAGGGTTAGACCCAAGACGGTCTTCTAGGGTAGCTTGTGCACAAGCGCAGACGGGAATTCCCTTGAACTACGATTTCTCAGTTCCTAATGGACCGATTTCACTCAAATTCGGAGGGTAGTTGGAGGCTGACTACGGGGAAATTACCTACGAATCTTTTCACGATTGGGCCAGTAATACCTACAGCGTATGCGAAAACTTGAAATTTTTTGTCATAGTGATGACTCCGGAACTATTCTTCCATATTTGCGGAAATGTTCACTGACTGCGGTTCTATACGTGGATGTTACAGAAGTGAGGAAGCTATACTGCCCACCCAGCTTGTTTTTTTTCCATTTTGATAAATGAATAACCTAATTATTTATTGAAAAATGGGATGTTCACGTTATAGGGATCAACCTGTTCATTCATACCCTGTATTTGAACTCGAACAGTTCATGACGAACTCGAACACAAACTATGCTTGTCGAACTCGAAACCGAACTTTCCTATGTTCGAGTTCGTGGGTTTAAATGCACACGTAATCCAGTCATTGATTCTTTATTTACAAATTGAGGATCTCGGAGTTGCTTTTTCTGAAAAATGACGATTTTCCCCACTGTGCGCAATTATAACAGTTTGACTTAACAATTTGTGAGCATTAAGCATTTGATTCTTATCAAACGTTGTGACATGAGTTGTAGCCTCTTAAAAGTTGAATATGAATATGTGCGTGATCGATCAAATTATCTCTTGTAAGGTTGTTGTATAGCCCAAGTGTCCTCGAGGTTTTCTTCTATTTATCCGATCGATACTACCTAGGTACAGTGACATACCTACACCTACTTCATCACCCCTTCAAGTCAAGTTCAAAGAGTATTTTATCATTCTATATCTCACGATTATAACGCTGTCAACCTATGATCGGGAATGGGGTTTCCAGTTGACAGCGTTGTTCTGTTAGGGTCGATCTTCATAATTTAAATACGTAGTACGTACTAACTGCATTTTGACCTTGAAATGGGACGTCCCATACGCTTTTGAGGCAAGTTGGCCTTCATCTTGAAAACAACCAATCCATGTATTTGACCGTCAAGAATTTTATACCCATCTACATAATCGTACCTACACATTCATTTTTTGCTGCAGTTTGTCTGTTTTGGCGACATGCACGCTCGAACGGCTACACCGATCTCGATGAGGTTTTTTTTGCATAAAAATTTGCAAACGTGTCTCTTCAATGTTTAGAACTTCTCAAGGGTCTCTCTTCATCGTGAAATCAAGGCTCGCATCTTTTGTTTATTGCTGGTAGAGATATAACTGTGGCCAGCCCCATTGTAGCTACGTATCAGATTCTTCATCTACCAGGTACTTGTTATCACTTACAATAGCAAACGCTGATTATTCAGGCGCCAACAGCTAACCGGATCAAGTTATAAATCATAACGATATGAGAATGCTGAAGTATTATGATGATACAATAGAAAAGTTCCATTCGTGCGACATGAATTTTCAAAGAATAATTTATTCTAACCGATTTTGTGGATGATTCTTATAGGAAATTTCTCGCTGATTCCGAACGTACCGTTTGTTCCTTTGTTTAGGATGGTATCTCACACCAAAAACCTCAAAAAACACTTTTTTTAAGCGATTTTTTAAACTAAATTTCCAAAATTTGACCCCTTGGAGTACTCCAAAAATTCTGGCCAACGAACTCATCCTTACTTTTGATATTATTGACATTTTAAAATTTTTTTGGATTTTTTATCTCGATCCCTCGGTCAGATATCGTCTGGAATGACACACATATATATATAAAAGCGGTTTTTTCTGGAATCGTTTTAGAATGGTCTGAAACGGATTTCCATGAAGAAAATTTTCAAAAATTTGTATCACAAAAATGTTGAAGTCTATTATAGACTATACCTACTGTTTACTCTCGAAAAGCATTTTGATGGTCCTGGGAAATTCTTGTGCGTTGCTTACTTTCCGTAGTTTACAAAAGGCCTGAAGAAAGTAACAAGTTGTATGCTAACTATGTTCTGATGTTCCAAGTCCAACCTCTGGCAATAAAGATGCCTTGGAGCTTGGAATGACAATGTTAAAATTTCGAAAAATAGCACTAAAAATTGTTAGGTTTAGTACTACCTATACCTATAAAATTAATGTATGCATTCTCCCCGTTTGTTGGCTTAATTTTTCAAAAAAGCGCTAGTGTTCTCTCTATTATGCTGTACGTTTCTAATCGATATTGCTCAACAGTTAAACAATAAATTCTTCCGTGAATCGGAAATTGAGAAAAAAATCAGGAAGAGAGCGTGGCGCACAGAGGCGGAAGAAAAAAGTTCTGAAGGCTGTGAATCGACATAGCGGCCAAAGAATCGCTCTAAACAATCCCAGATCGCCTAATTAGTGTGCAAAAAAGGGAGCTTTCACTTTTGTCGGGTTGTTTTGCAATTAAGGCAGATTTTCTTCACAAGTCACACTCCAGTCCGGATGGTGATGGTTATTGGAGGGGGGGTAGTGCCCAGAACTGGGGCAAAGGCAGTTCGCCGTGACGGTCTGCACATGATTTTTTGTGAATCAGGCCAAACAACAGTTAGATAAGAACAATGAAAGAGGTAATGAACTTGTCATATCGGGACAGGAGGTCCCTCTGAAATATGAGTATCGCAAATCTGATGTCAACTGTTGGTAAGATAAAATACGATAACTGTACTATCGAAAGATCATCTTATTCTAAAATATATGTTTTATAATAAACTAGCTGGTTAAACCGTTCGTAGTACAGGATAGATGGTCAGTAGCAATCGATGCTAAATGTTGAAACTGGGCAAAACTTTGTTGTCCCGATTATCTTATCCCCATTTACATATATGTTAATCCAGGATAATACCACACATCTCCCCCTCCAGTTCCATGCATAGAGCCTTTCAAGGTTTTCACATTCGTTGTCTCTCTTCAGAGTCTTGCCCAATGTTTTGTGCAGTTTGTGGCGTGCAGATTGCTAATGTTTGAACACCCAACAATTACCACCCAGACGACGATGTGACTATCGAAAAATATTAATTGGTAAAAACCATTATTTCTTGGTCATTCAAGTTTTTTTTCACCATAATGCACCGATACCAACGAACATACAGATAATCTCTATTACTGTAGATAGTTTTATATTGCAGTTTGGTGCCTGACGCAACGAGTAGTGCGGTGGGTAAATATATTGGTAGGTGAATATATTGGATTAATATAATATATTAATACGAGTACTAAAACAGCGTTATTGCGTTTACTCCCTTATTTCTTGAGTTTTTTTTTTTCAATTTTAAGATTTTGTTTTTTCTTTCGACCCTACATCACTAAAACAGCCAATACTCCCTTAATTAACCGTGTAAAATGAAAAATAAATATACTGTTGGAAAGAGCGTTAAATTTACTATTAGGAATGTCTACTAACTATCTTCATCTTGGAGTCTCAAAATTCAGCCTAAAGTTCAAATTTCAAGAATTTTCCAAAATTTGACTTTTATTTCACGCATCGTTTTGCTTCTAAACCAAGACTGTTGAGCTGGGCACTCAACAGGAAAAACTTGCTCAGGATCTCAGCTTGGTTTAGAAGCAAAACAATGCGTGGAAGAAAAGTCAAATCTTGGAAAATTCTTGAAATTTGAACTTTGGGCTGAATTTTGAGACTTATACTTTTGTAGATAGTTAGTATAGGCGTTTTTTTGTAGGAAATTTAACGCTGTTTTCAATGGTATATTTATTTTTCATTTTACACTGTAAATTAAGGTAGTATTGGCTGTTTTAATGATATAAAGTCGAATGAAGAAATGAAATCTTAAAATTGAAAAAACTCAAGAAATGAGGGGGTTTAAAAAAATTTGTAAGAGACACTTTTTGTTCGTCATGATCCAAGGATCACTCCTTGAAGGATGGACACTTTATCGGTAGACACTGATAATCAGAGATGTTAATCAGAGATCCTACTTTAAATAATGGCGAAATGTTCGGAATAGATTTTCAAAGCTGACTTTATTCTAAATTGTAAGTTCGATCATATTATCTCATAAGAATTCGGAAGAAGTAGTACTTATATAATGATTTCGAATTGCCTCCAAGTATTCAGGTTCCCTAGTGTGCCACGTATAGATAATATCTATTTGTAACTTGTATGTTCAGTAGGCAGGTATGTGTCACACTTATGTGCGTGCCTTTTCAAGAGTTGTTACTCTCTAACAACTTTTCTCTCGCTTAATGTTATCTGAATCAGATCGGGATCGAAATCTCGTATTATAGTAGTCAGTGACTCACATCTGTGCTGGTCGTGGGGTTAGTGGCGACGTCGAAGAGTCATACGATATGCTGATCTGATTCACGTCGTCCTTGGTTGATGTAACACTCTAAACTCAGCAGATGCGGTGATATTTTAAAATAACACATTCTCAATATTATTATTGCTTCATTATCTTTCATTTCTTACTTACTCTTTTTATGATTTTATTTTATTTGCATTTATTTATATTACATGTTACTTATTATTTTCTTTGCTTGTAAATTCAGATCCAGCTTCTTTTTGAATTGAGACTCATTTTTTTACTTGGGGTTTTTGGGTTGATAATAATAGTTCATCGGGCGCACCTCATACTCGTTTTTTCAAGCCTTTTATGGTTTATAATTTCCAATAACGAACCTTTTTCATTTTTATTAGAAGCCTTCATATCACGCTAGAGTTGACTTGGTAACCTATGAATATATATATTTATATATATGTATATTTATATATTTATTTATTTATATATGTGTCACTCCAGACGATATCTGCCCGTGGGATCGAGATAAAAAATCCAAGAAAATTTGAAATTTTCGAGCTAGGGCGTTTTGAAAATTTCATCCCCTATTTTCTAACCCTTAGAGAAGACTGACGGTAACGCCAAGCTTAGCGGCACAACTAGACCCCAAATGGGGCCGGTATACAAAATTTCATTAATTTTGGACCATGGTAAGGAAAGTGCGGCGGACGGACGGGTTTTGTTTTAATTCGATTCTTGGATTCTACGTACGTATCCTGAAACGTAAAACCTCAAATTTGGGGGGGGGGGGTTAAACATTTTTTTTTCCGTGCTCGATTCCAAAGGTTCATTATTGAAAATAATAAACTAAAATGAGCAGGGAATGTTTCTTGCTGAATTTTCACATGCTGTTCCAACTTTTTTGTTGGCCTCACATAATATTATTTTGTATTTAGCCATGTAATTTTTAAATATGAACATCATTTCAGCAAAAAGAAAACTTAGTTACATTACACTTGGGTGGTTATCTACAGTTCAATTCCGGTATTCTTCTTCAGTTTCCATGTGTGCTCTGGTTTGCTCTATCCAATAGACCGTGTCCATTGCTCAGTCCGTTGTAGATCGTAGGTACTTAGAGCATTGCAGAATATGGTTTGCATCTGTTTTGACTGTTTCAAGCATTTGAAGTTATTTTATCCTTTTAATACAAATGTCTATGATTCAACACCTCCTCTTCTTTGGTTGATGACTAAGTATACAAAGAAGTATATATATAGCGACTGACAAAAATTTTATCTTCGGCCATACGACCCTTCAGCCCGAACGTACGGTACATCGTACTAAAAATCACTATGTCGACTGAAATACGGTAATTTCCAAATGGTGGTATTGTAATTAGCTCCCTTCGGGTTGGCAACACTGACTGCGACTTTCCATTAATAGGTGATTATATCCTGTGAAGAGAATTCTGTTCCATCTTTAGCTTACAGCACCCGAGCGGTTATTCCTGATCGTCAAATTTTTTTGGTGAATATATTTAATTGTGTTCCTTCAAAAAAGCGACTTTCCCCTCAATTTCGCATTGTTTTCTTACGTAATTTCAAGAATGGGGAATTATCATCAATTTTTTTTATTTTTTTTTCTGTAAGGTACCTATTGGCTTAAAAGAAACAATATTGAAGCCATAGAGCAAAAATAATGTATCTGTGATTTTAGAAAATTTATTAAAATTTTCATTTTTGTAATATGGCGGGAAAGTTACGTTGTAACGGGTGTCGTCTGTCATTGGCCAAAATCTGTGAAGGCCTGTCAACCAAACAAAAACAACACTGTTTTAGCCCCAGATTAGTGAGAATATAATTAACTCAATTAGATAATTGATTGAATTAATTATTAATTAATTAATAATAATCAATTATTTAACTAAATTATGTTTTCACTGCTCCCTGTGTGATCTCTGCACATTCTCTTTCAGTTGTTCTTTTAGTGTGACGTGTTACCGGGTGGCTCAAGTGCCGTCGGAATGGCGCCTGTTTTTCAAACTGCTGAGAATTTATTCCGAATTTTCGCCACACCTGAACGATCAACTATTTTTTTCTTTGTATTAACAGTGTTATTTTATTCCTATTAACAATAGAAGAGTGGAAAAAATTCGATTTTCTCATACACGATCATTCCCCATTTAGTAGGTACCGTAACATAATTTACCATTGGTAGGTACACGATGACTGCCTATTCCTTTCGGTCATCTTCGTTCTTGCATCCGTATTTCAATTTATACATACTAATATACTATGCTTTCAACTAGGTACCTACCCACTCACATTTTTTGTTGTGTAAATATTTTCACGTTTTCATGGGACATTATAATTGGTAGGCGAGTGAGAGCTTTAGATGTTTTCCTTCATTAGTCATCCCATTCTGACAAAAACCAGGTGATTCAGAGTGAACGTGTGACTGTGCACGTCCTCGTTATTTGGTATTTGTTCGCCTCTTGTAAATCATCCAGACCTAGTTCTATAAGATAGGATGGCTGTTTCGGAGTTCATGGTTTTGGTTAATAGCCACTCTCTTATCTTCAATGAAATGTTCCCACATCTAAATAAATACAGCTTCTATAAGTGTATACCTACCTATTAGTATTTATAGCAGTAAGTACTGCAGATATGGTATGTTCGTGGACTGAGGTGTCCATTTTTTGTTATTAAAGTACTTTCGGTATTATGTTCTCCTTCAGGAAAGACTCTAAAATAGGTACTAGAGTCTTTACCGTTTCAGGTTTTAGTAATGAACAATAATTTAAACTACGTAAATCAGCGCTGGAATCGAAGAGCAACCTACACACTACCATAATGTTGAAAATATTTCTTCCAATCACGAGAGGATTCAAATCGCAGTTTCAGTAGGTGCCAATCACACCTTTTATGTAAATCTAACAGCCCGAAATATGTCTTCCTTCAACAATAATTACAGTTGTAATTGTTGATTTAACATTAGAGAATATTTTTTTCCAAATCTAGTAATTAATATTTCTTTGCACATTTTGTTATTTTAAACAATGATGGTGATAGATCTTTTGGCCTAATTAATATACCACAGTCATATTACAAAAGTTGCTCCATATCTCAAGTGCACAACTAACTAAGAGAATTAGGATACGAAAAGATAATTCGAAACTCACTCATTCCAAGACAATATTAATTACTGGGTATTTTGAGTCAGGTAAATTCATAAGTTATGAAAAGGGAAAAGAATGGATCACTTGAGATGATTTTAGTATTATATCAAAGGAGAAACGAAATAACATGAACGACAACAACATAGGTACACCCGAGTTGCCGGCTCCATTGTTTTATTGGGCGAAATGCTTAATTTAGGACGTAACTATAATGAAGCAAAAGTTATGGTTTTAATATAAGTTTCAACCCATTTCTTGGCTGAGAACCAGAAATTTGATACTGAGCCGATTTCACTACTTTCTCTTTACCGTTTGAAAAGTAAAATGAAATTAAAAACAATATTATTTCAAAACAGCGTTCTGACAAGCTTGTGGGTTGTCCGTTGACTCATAATATCATCTTATGCAAAGCGGGAGCTATCTATCACTTAGTGCATAAAAGTGAGTTCTCAACCATGAAGAGTGAGTCATGTTCAACAAAAATCTTGGGAAAGCCCTTTCTTGGTGAAATTACGGATCGGTGGATGCCAACAACGGAACAAGTCCTTCGACGTATTTCCTTCCACGTGTGTGAAGTAGGGCAGTAGCCTGCTCCACATAGTCGACAGCTCTTAAAGGATACGAACCAATCTTTCGATTGAAAACCGGGTTTCTCAGCTAAACGCGCTCCCCTCCTTGATTAACGTTCCAGATCTGAGAGGAGAACAAAAGTGTGTAATATGTTTGTATTGGTCTGAGAGGTAACCATCTGTTAAAGGTAGACGTAAAGGTAAGACGTATAAACCTTTTTGGATTCGTTCTCAATCTATAGGAACTAAGAAAATCCGTTCAGACACTTCCATCTGGTTTGGTGTTGTTCGTTTCTACTTTGGAACATAAATACCAGCTTCCAAATTAGTTAGGTAGTACCAGTGATGGGCACCGGGAATAT
This sequence comes from Lygus lineolaris, assembly GCA_030264115.1. Taxonomy (NCBI): domain Eukaryota; kingdom Metazoa; phylum Arthropoda; class Insecta; order Hemiptera; family Miridae; genus Lygus; species Lygus lineolaris. The sequence continues at coordinate 6,482,755 of JAEMON010000005.1, forward strand.
TCACGGGCGCGGAAGGAATTTATCGAGAATGTTCCCCAACTTATAAATTCCCATTAAAATTCGTCATTTTATTATTTCTTTAATTTTACTTGTTTCATGATTCCGTGTTATCTATCTAAATGGCAACTACTACAATTTATCATGAAATGCTCTAGGTGCATCAATCATGGTGTTTGAATGCAATAGCCTATTCATCCATTCTATTGAGATTTAAATTGGCTTTAGCTATCTTCTAAATCCAATTCATATCCCTACTACCTGCTCCAAACATGTCGAAGGTCCAAACCAAAAGTGGCGAGTGTTCTAACCATGATGAAGGAACTTTTTCTCTCTTCCTCGACTCAACATAACTCGGTCCTGTTCAAGTTGTTTTTCTTCTATCTGACCTTCTGCTGTTAGAAATATGGAAGTAGGAACTTGTCTCTTCCTACTTACAAGGTTCTAAAACAGAAGAGAAAGGAGAACTACTTGAACGTTGAACAGGACCGAGTCATGTTCAGTCGATCATTGATGATGAGACCCCATGCTCAGAATCGGGATCTGATGTTGAGTGAGACTTCTAGCGAATTTTCGAAGAAAATAGGAGAATTCAGCTATTACAATCTCTTCAAAACATTAAGTAGGTTGATACACAAACTTTCAAAAATTGTCTCCATGGAAATCAGTTTTAGACCTACCTAAAACGATTCCTGAAGAACACTTTTTCATAATGTGTGTGTCACTCCAGACAATTTATGACCCTAGGATCGATCTAAAAAAAGGAAAAAAAAGTGAAATGTCAAAAATAATAAGAGACGGATGAGTTTGTTGATCAGAATTTTTGGAGTACTCCTAGGGGTCAACATTTGAAAATTGAAGGTAAAAAAACGTGTTTTTAAGGTTTTTGGTGAGACCAGGTATAATTTTAAACATAGAAACATAATATGGTAGAATTCGGGATTAGCACAAAATTTCCATAAGAATCACTCACAAAATCGGTTAAAATGATTCTTTGAAAATTTGCTCATCAACTCATGCTGCATGAATGGAGCTTATGATTTTAGCGAATTTGCGAAGAAAATGAAACTATTGCAATGGCTTCAAAATTGTTGTAATGCAATTTTTTGAAAATGTTCTTCATGGAAATCCGTTTCAGACCATTCTAAAACGATTCCTGAAATTTAACATTTTTTTATATGTATATATATTTATATATATATGCCAGTCACTCCAGACGATATCTGCCCGAGGGATCAAGATAAAAATTCCAAAACATTTTTATAATTTCAATGATATCAAATGAAAGGTCAAGTTCGTAGGCCAGAATTTTCGGAGTACTCCAAGGGGTCAAATTTTGAAAATTTAGTTTCAAAAATCGCTAAAAAAAAAAATTGTGTTTTTCAAGGGTTTTTTTATGTGAATTACCATCTTAAACATAGGAATATATTTATGGTATATTCGGAATCAGTGTGAAATTTCCTATACGAATCACCCACCAAATCGGTTAAAATTGTTCTTTGAAAATTCGCTAACCAACTCATGCTGCATGAATGGAACTTTTTTCGTTATATCACCTATTATGTCAGCAATAAATTCATTTTTGTTCCTAACAGTTTTTTTTTTAAACCTAGTCCTGTTATTTTATTGCTGCAGCAGGTAGAAAACAGTAATAGAAATTTTCAAGCTATGTGTACGCCCTGAAGTGGTCATAAAACAGGGCAAAACTATTTCATCAGCTGAAAAAATAAGTTCTCGTATAAATTCCCTTGTTGGGCAAATTCCCCAAAAACAAATTCCCGGGAATTTGCCAATCACTGGGTAGTACACATTGTCGTACAATTCTGAGTGAAATGGAGCCAATGTTGCTCATACACATTTTATATCACCGTCGATATTGAAAAGTTATTTATATAAATTTATACCCTCGAGAGGATGGAAAATATTTCAAGCTGTTGTAGATTAGCTGTGTCGGCAAGAGGACTGAAAAAGTTCACACTCTTGTTTCAGGTCTGTCGGTTTTGTGCTTGAAAACTATTGAACCGTGAAACCATTCCAGATTACACACTCTATTTCCACGGCGCCGGTCACTTGATCTTCTACGGCCTACCAATGGCTGATTTTTTCTCCCCCATTCTCCAAAGCAACATCAGTATTAGAAAATGTTTTCCACTTCAAATAACAAAAAATAAGATTGTACCCCCAACTAAAAGTTCCATTTATGCTGCATGAGGAGCGAATCTTCATAGAATCATTTTAACCGATTTGGTGGGTGATTCTTATAGGAAATTTCACGTTGATTCCGAAAATACCACGTGCTCCTATGTTTAAGATGGTAATTTACACCAAAAACCTCAAAAAACACTTTTTTTAAAGCGATTTATGACTAAATTTTCAAAATTTGACCCCCTTGACTCCAAAAATTCTGGCCAACAAACTCATCCTTTCTTTTGGTATTATTGATCTTTCGAATTTTTTTGTTGATGTTTTAGCTCGGTTCCGGGGTCTGAAGTAACACACACACACACACACATACGTACATATTTATATGTATGAAAAAGTGTTGAACTTCAATAATCGTTTTAGAATGGTCTGAAACGGATTTCCACGAAGAAAAGTTTTAAAATTTTGCATTACTTAAATTCTGAAGCCATTGCAACAGTTTCATTTTCTTTGAAAATTTGCTAAAAGTGCCTACCTAGTTGATGCTGTACTTGTGTGTGTCCTGGAATTTTACTATTATCTGGCTTACTTTAGCACTTTAGCTTAGTCTTTGGGAGCGAATTGGGTTGTAAACCTATGGGGTTCTAGTAATGGGGAACTTGCATGGATACGAATTTTGCATGTTGAACCTCAAAATCTGATTCAGCGCCCTTTAGCAAACCTCTCCAATGCCAATTTTCAGGTTGATATAACGGCTGGTCTGCCCAGAAGATGAGTTGAAATGTCGTGGACGTCAGTTAGGTTCGAATTACAAGACCTATTTTCGTTAACTTTCAATCGTTGGATACCCCTTATATAGCACCTTTTTGTAAAGCCCTCACTAAGATCTTTCAAATTACAAAATGAAAAATTACCATGCAAGTTCCCCATTGCCCATTTTTTGAATGTTAGTTATAATAGAAGTACTCTTAGGTTTCACTTAATACATATTTTAAGACTCTACCAATTCGCCCCTTTGTGGTTTCTGGTTGATCATCTGTGGTAATCTGGTGTTACAGAAAGACGACACATCACACCTCGCTCAGTTCTTCTATGCAGATGAGGCTCTCAACCTCGTGGCAGCTGAACTGGACAGCTTCGACGGGCGGAAAGACCCCGAGCGGTGCACCACCCTAGTCAACCATCTCAGGCAGTGTCAAGACAAAGTTAGTACAATTCCATCGATACACGGTGCATGTTCTTGCCATGTCCTCCTCTCCTTCTACCCGAAACATTATGTAGGTCCTATAATCCATATTATATATACGAGTTTGTAGGTACCACCTATACGTAAATAAAATTGATGTAAACCCACTTTCTTAAATACTCATCATCACTCCACGAAATAAAAAAAAATAGTATTTACAGGATACGACCCGAAACAGTAGAAGAGTTTTACAGTAGAACAGTTTTAGATATTAAATCTCTAGATAAATTTACGAGGGCTTTCGTTTTAGGTCTAAAAGGATCATCATCAGGCCATTGAAAGAGAATACACACGAGTCTTTGACAACATTGAACGCGGAGGGGTTCGGTGACGTCAAACTAGGTATTGAAGTTACAAGACCCGTTGTTGGCCATTTCGCTCGTTCGGTATCCCTCATATAGCAACTTCTTGGGTAGCCGCTACTGAGGCACATATTTACATTGAAAAAAATACTCACAGAAGTTCCCCATTACCATTCATTCTGATTGTGTGCGAGTAAGAAAGGTAGTCCCTAGCTAGTGTAGCTAGGATCTTATCTTATTATTAGCAAATCTTAATCTTATCTTAGCATGATCATATATTTATATCATCTTATTATAAGAAGTTCATGCGCGTTTTTTGGTGCTTATCATTATATATCATTTCAGTTTTAGATGAAATTGATCTAGTTGAAGACAAAATAATATTATTATTAGTAATTGTATTGTTGGGTTATCTTACTAAGCTAAACTTCGTCGGCCTACATTCTATCTCACCCCCTTTGAAACAGACTGAGGAACCCCTCTCGATTAGACCATTTTCTCACGCTTCGCTTGTCGTTGTCTTTGGTCTCTCTCCAAGACGGGCAACAATGATTCATTCCATCAAGAGTGAGGGTGACCGCTGACCGAGCTGATTGGATCACTTACATCACCAATCGGGGGTAGACCTACCGTAGAGCCCTACACTGGTTACCTCCTACACACAGATCAGCCAAATTACGAAAACCGTTCTGCTTGTTAAAAACAATGTTGCAAAGATTAATTGTCTTGAAGAACTATCAAATTGAGGTGATTCACGTGGATAATATTATCATGACTGGGTTTCGTCCTAATGAGATCATATTGGTGCTCTCCGTAGTCTACGATATCCTGTGAACTCAGTGAAATGTAACTGTATAGACTCTGATTGTGCGAATTTCGGCCAACTGAAGTTTTTAATCTATCATGTTTCGAGGGAACTCAATTAAATTCGTGTGCCGATAGACCTACCTGTACTGTAAACTGTAATGAAAAGAAACTTCTTCTGCTCATGGTAGACCTGATTTTTAATCTTCCGCAGTGACGTCGGTTTTGCCATTTGCAGGGGAGGAAGTAAACGCATAACGGAGGGGAGTGTTATAAAATATATAATTATTATTTGTTACGACCACAATTATAGCGATATTACAAAACCATAGTGAATATTCAAAGTAAACAACATGATCCATCCATGGACACAACTTGATCATATGTACAAAATGGTAGTGGTACATGGCGAGTGTTGACAAAGAGAGAGAAAATGGTAAGTTTCGTTCGTGTTACCACCGCTTCAAGCGCTAATTAAAGGTTCTGTTTATTGCGGGAAGGCTTTAAACGTTATTTACTAGTCTCGGCTTCATCTTCCCTCGAAATTGATCCCAGCTTGGAGGGACTGGAATTCCAACTGAAGCCTCGATCTCGGTTTCACAAGGTTCCAAATGCAGGTTAACAATGGTTGGTTAAGGTTCCAATTGCACCCTCCACTCTAATTGGACATGGTTCTATGTGCAGATCAACCTTGGTTTGTCAAGTTTCCGGCTCGACCTTGCTTTTATAAGGTCCCAACCGCAGACTAGACTCCAGTTTGACAAGGTTCCAACTGCTGCCTCGAAAAAAAAGTTCAAACTGTATTACTACAATGGTTTTACCGATAGCCACAAATCCTGGCTTTGTTTTATATTGGATTGAGGTTTCTTAGGCTGTGAAATTGGGATGGCTAGATCATCTATATCCATAATATTCGTTTCCATATCAATACTTAACAGCCGAATCTCTAGATCATTATTTATACTTAATGAAGTTGTGTCCTTTGCAGAAGCGACAAATAAGAAGGATGTTGTTTCCTTCCGCTGAAGACCATACAAGAGAATCACTGACCTGGATTCGTCTATTGTACTTGCGCACCCCCTCCGACGTAATTATTTTCGATTGTCACAGTTCATAGTGTACACAGGTAGATAGGACTAAGTGGGTGGTCCTTGACCCACATTCCTCGTCGAGACCCAAATAGTACGATCATCCTCTCACGCTCCAAAGAACGTCCCCAATCTGGTCATGCTCTTTAATTATGGGTTGTTGGAATTTTTTCTTCAAAACCAAAATTTCCACTGGCTTTTGGCGAATTTTCGAAGAAAATGAAGCTATTGCAATGGCTCCAAAATTTAAATAACACCAATTTTTGGAAATGTTCTTCATGGAAATCCGTTTCAGACCATTCTAAAATGATTCCTGAAATTTAACACTTTTTCATATATATATATATATTTATTTATTTATATATATATATGTGTCACTCCAGACGATATCTGCCCGTGGGATCGAGATAAAAAATTTTAAAGTGTCAATAATATCAAAAGTAAGGATGAGTTCGTTGGCCAGAATTTTTGGAGTACTCCAAGATTTTGGAAATTTAGTTTCAAAAATCGCTAAAAAAAAAAAACGTGTTTTTTGAGGTTTTTCGTGTGAGATACTATCCTAAACATAGGAACATATGGGATATTCGGAATCAGCGTGAAATTTTCTATGAGAATCGCCCACAAAATCGCTTAAAATTATTCTTTGAAAATTCGCTCACCAACTCATGTTGCATGAATGGAACTTTATATATTTATATATATGTGTCACTCCAGAAGATATCTGACCGAGGAATCGAGATAAAAAATTCAAAAAAATGTTAAAATTTCAATACTTAATATAAAAAAAAAGGATGAGTTCGTTGGCCAGAATTTTTGGAGTACCTACTCCAAGGGGTCAGATTTTGAAAATTCAGTGCCAAAAATCGCTAAAAAAAAACGTGTTTTTTTTAGGTTTTCGGTGTAAATTACCATCTTAAACATAGGAACATATGGTATATTCGGAATACGCATGAAATTTCCTATAAGAATCACCCACCAAATCGGTTAAAATCATTCTTAGAAAATTCGCTCGCCAACTCATGCTGCATGAATGGAACTTTTTTTACCTTCAAGAAATTTTTGTCAACAAATTTGGTACCTTGTATGTCTGTCTCTTTGTGTGAATCCCTGAAACACGTTTGTGTACCACAAATTCCATCCGATTTCGTTGGAATTGTGTACGGGTTAGACCGCACATCGTCCCCCACGAATTTCCATTTCCAGTGCTATTATAAAATCCTTCGAACGTCAAGTAATCACTACCTACCTAACGGCCGGTTCTCCATTTTACTTGGTATAAGATGTGGACTTACCTCTAGATTATCCCCTATGAATGTTGACCACGATTGGATCATTTGTTACAATAGCCCATTCACGATTTATAATCACTCGGAAGATTCATAATTTTCATTCGATATCAATGATATTTTCAGGTTTTTTTTAGGTTAGAGGTCTAGTTCGGTCCTCTATTGTGGGTTTCATCGTGATTAGATTGGTAGTACCCTCTGTCCATGTCCAACGCGCATAACTCCCATAATTCCCATTCAAATTTGAAGAAAAAAAAAAAAAACTTAGAGGTTGTGTGTACTAGCTTCGAGGTGAATTTACCTAATTAGTTGATAAGTAGTAGGTAATGTAATAATAAGTATTACCTAGTGAATTAATGATTTAAAGCCTTCCAATGAATTCGAAACAATATTTTAGCCATTGCGCAAGCGCGAAACTGAATTCCTACTTAAACGAATTTCTCACGACATACATAAATACTGTTTTGCTCAAATTTTGGTGGAAGCAGGGCCTCTAAGAGCTCTCCTACTGAGCATACCCAAACGTACATGGAATCGTTTCGGCATGTTTGAATGCTCCGATTTCGCTGATATTATACTGGTAGTTTGGAAGTGGCTCTTCGCATTTATGCCTTCATTTCAATGATCGACACCAAGGGTTCTCAACCTTTTCTCGGTCATGTCCCCCTAGAACCATGATAAGTTTTTGAGCCCCCCTCGAGGGCTTCGACGATCTCCTGTGAATGGCATCGCCCTATATGTAGTGCCTTCCTGCCGAGTGCAAATTTTGAAGTTGGATCTTTAACAAATTATAGAATCAGAGAAGTACAGCGATTGTGATTCATGTTGCAACTACGCTTTCAGTAGTAGTCAGTAACACGAAAGTGAAAACACTCAATTTTGGGAACATTTTGGAAACTCGATTGACACAAATGTTAACCTTCGTGATACAGTCTACTACAGAGAAATTCGATACTGCTACATGTACCCAAATAGCAGGGTATTGAACTCAGCTGTCACCTTGGTCTCGTGACGCCTGTCTGTTAATATCTACTGATCCTGTGTTATTATCTACTATTTCCAGAAAGTCTTTCCCCCCCCCTCCCCCCCCCCTCCTGGTTGACAACCACTGATCTACTCATCAGTCATATTGAGAATACGAGGAAGTGCTTTGTAACATTCACAGAAGTTCTGTTATTAAAAATCGCCACATTTACAATAATTTTCCTTCTTTCCACTAACTTCAAGAAATCATGTCGTAACAACAACTCCACAGAAGAGCTCGAAAATAATATTATGATTGAAATGTTGAGTAATGGTGTCCTAACGAGCGCATTCACGACGTTGGTGAATAATTGGGAAGCTAATTATGGAGTGTTTTAATGAATTTGTCCATTTTTTGTTCAAATAGATTACATTGACTTTGTGTGAGTATCTAGCTATAGGTACTTACCCTACAATAATATAGTTTTCGACGAGTTCGTTATGTTATAATATTTATTTTCTAATGAAAACAATAAAACCGGCTGTCTTACAGACACTAGGGATCATTCATAATGATTATTGTGAAATGGATATCTAAGTACACTATTCATTTATATATTTTTGAATCGATACAACACATTGGTGTTGATACCTAGATATAATAACTGAGAACATGCTTCTACTATAGCCTGCTTCATATTATGTTGTGAAGGTACCTATCACAATGCCAAACTGAAAACTCCAACCAACTTTATTTGTATACCCATATAGTATAAGTACTTCCCAGGAGGGTTACGGAGGGGGAAATTCACAGCATGCGATGTGGTGTGATGTGTAGTAAATTCATAGCTTTCCAACGAGTGGTGAACGATTTTTGTGGGGTGAAAAATAAGTAAGTTATTTCTCCTGACGATTGGTTGTACGTGAAATGCATTAGAAAACATTGGTGCCGGACGGTGGACGGTCGGACGAATTTCAATGAATAGCCTGCTCGTAATCATTATGAATGATGAAATTACTATTACCTAATTCATGTTGTCATTACTCAGTTACTACCTACGAATCATCGCCATACAAAGTTTAGGTACGTCACATGTTGATTTTAGGTGACTCTAGTCACGGATGTCCAGTCACCACTAAGATTCCTTCCCAACATTCACAGAACATCCTGTAGCTCTTCCCACAGCTGTAGCTTTCTGGTCAGTTCTAGACCGCGAGTTGGCACCATTCTCCCAAAGACGATGATCAAGGACAGCAACTGGTTTCACTGCATCACCGCAGGCTTATCATGAGATATCGTCTTACTTTCCATTATCTTGGCCTAGCGTCGTAGTTGACACATGGTGACTCATAATATTGTACCTCATAATTTTCGAGGAAATATACAACGTTTTCGTCAACTTCATTGGCTTTATGTGGTATCTAATGGGTTTCCACAACTTCGGTGAGTGATGTAGTTTTAGTTGACTCATTGTATGAAATAAACGTGTACGAAATATTCACCAACGGTAGGTAAGTACCTAACAATACTGCTCTCATGGTTTGGTTATTCCGTTTGTAACCACCGAAGTATGCAGAGAAAGTGCACATGAGAGCATGAGAGCTTCCTCTATTAAAGAAATTGAATAACAAATCCACGTACGTGTTGACGTTTGTCTAAACTGACAAACAACAACACGATTGAGAATTTTTCTCCATCATTTTGATGTTTTTCATGGTTGTGTAGACGCTACCGCTGGTACAAGTCCGATTGCTACGATCTTCATAGGGGACCCTATGAAGATGAAGACAGACAGACAGACTCGCAAGCAAATTTGATCAAGAAGGTCTACTACGTAAAATGCGAGCGAACTTTATTATTTTCCAGCTACACGCAATAAGCATTTTACCCAGTGAACTTATTTCTAGACTAATTACATAAAATCAATGCATACAGTCGTTTAATTTGACTTGAAATCTTTCATTCGCAACATGATTATGGACACTTTTGGAAGGTCTTTTTGAGCAGTCAATTAAACTATTGTGGTCCTTTCCAAAAAGTGAAACACACCATTGTGGCTCGAAATACGGATTTCCCGTACAAAAAATGGTCTCCTCCAGTCTTTTAGGAAATTACCTGCTGATCTACTTACCATATTATGTTCCTATACCAAGAATAAAAGCTGTGATGTCTATGAGAAACTTGAAAAAAAATTGTTGATCGAATATATTTAGCTGCGATGTCTTTGAAAAACTTGAAAATTTTTTTTTATCGAAGACCTGAGTCATGTTTTTTGTTGAAGACCTGAGGATTCAGCGTCCAATGAGACCAACGTCACCTCACTAACTCCGTAGCTATGAGTTTCCCCTAAAAGTTACTTCGTTTTACTGAAAAAGTCGTGAACACTTGAAAATAAAAATGCAGGATACTTTGAAAAATCGCTAAAAATCGTGGAATTTTTGGGATTGTCAGAATTCTCAGGTCTTCAACTTTTATTTTATACTAAAACAATTTTGGACGGTCAGAAATTTGAATTTATCTGGGAATATGTATAATATGGGTAGGTATATGCGGAATCGGCACGAAATTTCCTATAAGACTGGAGGAGACCATAATAGGGAAAACACCTATTTCGAGCCATCAAAAACCCACCAAATGGTTCAAAAATAGATTTATCTTTCGGAAAATCTTTATCTATAGGTAAGTTAATAAAATCGTATCAGTTGGTTGTTTCGAAAAAGTATATTTATGCGCATCGAAAATAGGATTTTATGAATATTGAACTTTTATAGGACAACTTCACTTAACCAGACTAGTTTCAGATTGTAAAAACTTACTCCTGATTTGAACAAACTATCAAAAGTTCCAAACTCATGAAAACTCATGCTGGTTGAATAGGTTGATGTTTTTGAAAACCCTTCGGTATTTAAAAAAAACTCTTGTTACGTTCTGAAAATAAAGTGAATGATTCTGGACGACGGGCTAATAATGAAAAATGTTCCATTCATGCAGCATGGGTTGATGAGCGAAATTTCGAAGAATAATTTTAACCGATTTGGTGGGTGATTCTTATAGGAAATTTCTGATCCCAAATATACCATACGTTCCTATGTTTAAGATGGTAATTTACACAAAAACCTCAAAAACGCGTTTTTTTTACTCGATTTTCGACTCCAAATTTTCAAAATTTTACCCCTTTTGATATTATTGACATTTTGAAATTCTAATTTTTTTATTTTTTATCTCGATTTCAGGGTCAGATATTGTGTGGGGTGATATATCTATACGTAGAATGTATAGCAAAATAAGTGTATTGCTATGATATAAATAAGTGTATGTATTGAGGTTCGGTCAGGATGATCGAATAGTGATTTATTCCAACGTTTCGTTGATTTATTTCAACATTTTCAAGGAGAATATTTTTGAGTCAGCAGTAGGAGTGGAATGGAGTGGAGCAAGTTTCTCATAGCACTCTATCAACTCAGTTCTTGTTTCTGCCTATATGACTGCACAGAAGCCTATTTCTTCTTGTACGTAATAGAGAAATAGAAAACCCAGGAAACAACAGCATAGAATCGTTTCGTCTAGCTTATACTGGGCCATACGCACTTTCATGTTTGGTTAAGACTGAGCTATGGATCGATCTTCTACAAAAAACATTTTATGGGATTCAATTTTATGGGTGTTTACAGTATTGTACAACCGGATTTAACGCTAAAGTTTAAACCAACAACACTTTCATATTGATCCATTTGTTATGTAAGGTCGAAGTAACTCTCTAATCCTACTACGTGTGTGAGGCTTGTGTGACCTTACGTAAGCGGCTTTATAGTAGGTGGTGGAGTGTTCACTCGGTATCTCATGAGTGCTACCTATGAAGCACTTTTTGGCAAATCATTCATTAGGTTGATGATCTCTCCAACCAATATGATTGATAACTTACTGATGTTGAAACTTGGTTACCAAATTGCCAACAAACGAAATAATAAAAGGTATGTACCTACCCAAGTACCCAATGATAATCGTGGAGGCGGTAGATGGACTTATGTGCCCTTTTTTCGTAGAACACATTTTAGCGAATTTTCGAAAAAGATTAAGCTATTGCAATGGCTTCAAAATTTAAATAATGCAAATTTGTGAAAATTTTCTCCATGGGAATCCGTTTTAGGCCATTCTAAAACGATTCCTGAAATTTAACACTTTTTTTATATGTATATATTTTTATATATTTATTTATAATTATGTTTATTTATTTATAATGTGTCACTCCAGACGATATCTGCCCGAGGGATTGAGATTAAAAATCCAAAAAAAAAAAAAAATTAAAATTCAATAATATCAAAAGAATGGATGAGTTCGTTGGCCAGAATTTATGGAGTACTCCAAGGGGTCAAATTTTGAAAATGTAGAGTGAAAAATCGCTTTAAAAAAACGTGTTTTTGAGGTTTTTTGTGTGAATTACCATCCTAAACATAGGAACATATATGGTATATTCGGCATCAGCGTGAAATTTCCTATACGAATCACCCACCAAATCGGTTAAAATTATTCTTTGAAAATTCGCTCACCAACTCATACTGCATGAATGGAACTTTTTAAAATCACCTTAATAGTAGGTACCTGTCCTGTGAATATTTTCGCTTTAGTAGGTGTGTACCAGTCATCGGATGTTTCCGTAAATAAAAGGAAAATATCAAAACAGGAGTCCCTTAGAAATTACGGTCAACTTCCACTCCAGTTGCTTGTGATAATAATTTCTATAATATATTGTCACGGATATTACGTGCACATCCTTTCTTTACTATCGAACCTCATCTTTTGTTATTTATACGGTTGTTACCTACGTGGCTAAATCTTTGAAGATTCGTAAAATAACTTGTACTGATGGAACGTATGGATTGCGCAGAGTAAACTTCGTTGCTCCGTGCTTACATTACTATGTTGCAGAAACGCACTTACGTTTCGTATAACTTCCTATCTTACGGGTTGTGATTTTTCATTGTTTCAGGTCCTGAACATCTGCAATAGAATAATGGACGAGTTAATTCCTAACGACCGAGCTGACCGAGATTTCAGGGTCAAGTTTCCTGATGACGTCATGCAGGATAATCTGGCCGGCCAGTTATGGTTCGGTGCTGAGGTGAATATATTGTTTATATCATTGTTATTTGTTTTTGGGAAAGGGGTCGTGGATATCAATTCTCCTTTTAGTGCGGAAGAGGAGGTGTTTTTGGTGTTTGGTGCAGTCAAAGATGCGATTACCTACATTGAGATTATTGAGATTTATCTACTATATCGAGTGATCAGGTGGACTTGAAAGCCCTATCTTCTGAGTATGGCTTTCCCAGTTTGGAGGACCGCAGATTCATAGCAGATGTCCTGTTCTTTTACAGGCTTGTTAATGGCAATCTGCAATGCCCCGATCTCCTATTTAAAATAAACTTCAATGTCCCAAATTATACCACTCGCCACAACTCTTTATTTTATGTTCCGTTTGCCGCCAATCACTACCAAATGCATCGTCCTCTGCACCGTCTGCCACGTTCAACCAACGCATTTCTTCTCGCCACCAATTTTGACTTATTTTTTGATTCATGCTCCAGTCTGAAGCGACAACTTCTTCATTACCTTTCACTATTCAAGTGACGTGTTTGAAGTGTTATTAGTTACTTTATAAGACCCAGTTAATTTCTCTTTTTCTTTGTAAAATTGGCTTCGGCCTTATTGTTAAGTAAATAAATTACCAAAATCCTGGTTATCAGTTAGAAAAATATAATTTAGAAGAATTTTTTATTATTATCTTCGTCTGAGTGTTTTATTACTATACTGCAATAGGTAAATTGGGCCTATTATCTTGATGGTTGGGTGCCTTTGGGTCGGACCATCGGGAATTAGGGAGCCCCGGTTTGAAAAGGGTTGAAAAACACTGTTCAAGACAGTGTGAACTCTTCCCTAATTTTTACAGGATAATATTGTTTGTTGGTAGCCATGGCAGGTATACCTACTTTTTGGGTTGAGGTTGGAAGTATTCTCGGCTTCTTCCGTTTGTAGATTTATTTTATTTTATTGATCCTACATGTTTCGCAGCATCATGCTGCCTCATCAGGGATTTTCGTGAATTTAATAGTGCGGGCTGGTCCGCCTGTACTTGTCGATGCTTAATGATAACTACGAACTACCTATTTGAAAGTCTTGGGTGTTATTTATTATGCCCTGTGGTAAGTTCGAAAAATTCATAATTATGCACAGTTTATTGTAAAAAATGTAAAATTTTAAAATGTGCATATTATGAATTTTTTGAACTTACCACAGGGCATAATAAATAACTCCCAAGACTTTAAAATAGATAGCTATCATTAAGCATCGACAAGTAAAGGCGGACCAGCCCGCATTATTAAATTCACGAAAATCCCTGATGAGGCAGCATGATGCTGCGAAACATGTAGGATCAATAAAATCAAATAAATCTACTCACGGAAGAAACCGAGAAGAATACTTCCACCCTCAACCCAAAAAGGATAATATTATTTCGTCAAATATTTCTCCTAAATTCTTAGTGAGTTTCGAATGTATGATTAAGAAGGGTTTCAATAATTTTACTTGTTCTCGTATGGTCAACATGAATCTCTATTGGACTCCCTCCCAGTCCCATTACAAAATTCCTTTTCCGTTGTGATGCAATCATCTCTGTCACGGTGGGTAGATAAGTCAATTGTGACTCACCCTACCGAATCGAGCCCAGATTCGTTTCTCAGTGCTAATTCAACCTAAATACGATTTTGATTTCAGTGACCATTTCTAATCGGTAAATAACGTCTATGATTCGATATCGTCGTGAAACGTTCTTTAAAACTGCAGCAACCTTTTTTCAAGTCGTGGGCCAAAAAGTCTGGAAGAGGTTTTCTGTGACTTTATCACACCGATTTTGTTATTAGCGAATTTTCGAAG
>JAEMON010000005.1:6501607-6530312 GCA_030264115.1 Lygus lineolaris
TGTTTGGTTGCTCATAGCGACATCTCTGAACAACCAAAAAAACTTCGGAATGTCCTTCAAACCACGTGGTTTGTCGTACGACACATAGCGTAGCGCTCTCTGGTTCTTCATTGCCAAGTTATCCATTTTCAAAGATGTGGTATTCTTTTTGAATCACCCTGTATTTCCGTGAACTGGAGCCGTCAAAGTGAATCTTTGACGTGAAGAGTGATACTTATTGAATCTGAAAACCCTACATTTCAGTTTGGGAAAAATACCAAGTTGGGTGGACGCATAGAATCAGTGAAAATGTCACCGAAATATGTCGAGTAGTTCTGGAGTTATGCCTAAGACAACAAATTTCGCGCATGAGCCTGACTGATCCAATTGTGACGAAATTCACAGACAATCGCCTTTGTCTCAACCACCAACTATCCTCCGAATTTAAACAAAACCCTTTGAAACTAAGAAATCGTAGTTGCAGGAAATTCACGTTTGTGCTTGCGCCCGCGCTGCTACTAGTCCGAAGGTCATGGGACCGTCTAGGGGCTAGCCCGCACAATCCCTGAAATTTGCATCAAAATCAGTATAGATTTGCCGGGGGCTGGAAATCGACCGGAGACAGACCTTTAAAAACACGGATCCAAAATTGTTCAGAAAGCTTTGAAACGCAAAAACTAAGTGGAAATTTTTACTTTACTTATTGCTCGTCTCCCTAGCTTCCTGCCTTCGGTAGTGAGGAAGCAAAAAAAAAAAAAAAAAGAACGTTATGAACGGCATTCAAAACTTCTTTCGATTCTGAATGAATTCAATAGTTCCTGAAGTAGCGGTCATTAAATACTTGAAAATCCTGTCTCGAATCAATAAAAACCGAGGTCGTTGCAGCTTTGCCACCAAACTTGACCCTTACGCCCCCCCCCCCCCCCCCCCCCCCCCCCCCCCCCCCCCCCCCCCCCCACAGCCCCCCTGCAACGTTTTTGGATCTAACTCAAAGTCGTGGTATATTTTATTTTCATTCCTTTTTGCAGTATTCGGTAGGGTTCATTTTAGAGAATATTCTAAGATCCTACAAGGCCGAACGTTCCGAATCAAACCAGCAATTTTGAGAATCCAGTGGGGTCAAATTTTAATTTAGATCGGTCAAAATTAGTTGAAAAAATTAAAATTATGACATCC
This sequence comes from Lygus lineolaris, assembly GCA_030264115.1. Classification (NCBI taxonomy): domain Eukaryota; kingdom Metazoa; phylum Arthropoda; class Insecta; order Hemiptera; family Miridae; genus Lygus; species Lygus lineolaris. Next base: position 6,502,763 of record JAEMON010000005.1, read on the forward strand.
GAAGTAGGCGACAAAATGTCGTTTTAGCTCAATTTCCGGCGTCCCTTCGATATTTCTCTTCTAACCACCGCGGATTTTGGTTAGATTTCAAGGAGGGCAACCAAGGAATCGTAGAATTTCTACCTGGATGGTTAATTTGGAATTGGTACACCGCAAAACACTTACATACATACCTAGTAGCAGTGGGTTATAGAGTTTATAATTTCGGCGGGTGCCCAGCTTACCGGGGAGAAGGAATGTTTTTAAAAATGGAAATGCTTTTAAAAATTGGTCTCCGAAACGTAGTAAATTGATAATCATATGAGTAAGTAAAAGAATGCTTGTTTCATCATTTTTCATATCTACCTTTTGTGTTTTCTGTTGAAGTCTCTCCCGAAATTGATATTGTCAACCATTCATTTTCTCATATAAAAAAAAAATTGTTTTCTTATAGATACGTACAAATCCTATAAATTAAATAAGCTTCAGTATTGGAACAGTTCTTTCTGCTACTCTCTTACTTTCATGTGACATGTATGTTGATGATTCTAAAATTCATTAAAGACGAAATATAAGTTTCAACGCAAAAAAAGTCTATAAATCAAATACCAATATTTTTTCAGTTCTAACAATATCTCTTTCAAATGCCAACTCTGGAAAAAATTAGCATGGATTACATTGTAGGCAGAGCCTACCTTGCCTACCCTAGTCGCCTTTACCCTGAACGGTGTTTATACACCTAGGATGATCTTATACCAACAACAAAGGATTTGCATGGAAGGATTACATAATTCCTCCTAAATGTTGTATGTTTATCTTTTTTTCATTCCCCTAAATTGTCCCTCCAGTGGATTAACGCTCTGCATCAGATCTACGAGTTATTCGTTACCAAGTATATTAGTAATTGCTCCAATATACTCTTCACCGTATTGCGCACATGCACATTATCAGTTGTTTTTATCATTTCCGTGTAAAAGCCGAGACAATATTTAAACGCTGGATTCCATCCGTATCGTGGAACAGAATGATATGCGTTCTTACTTAACTAATCTCTCTTCCTGTTGTTCCCCTCTACTTTGTTCAATATTATTTGATTATATCCATTTCGTCTGTCTTTCATTAACGAAAATGCTCGCCTAGTCTTTCCTGGATACATAGTTAGGCCTCCCTCAACTCTTATTTACTGTACACCTCTGTCCTCTACACAACACCATATTTCGCCCTAATGTAGCTTTTGAAGATTATTTCATGTCAGAATCAAATTGGCAAAGACTACAGTTCTGTATGAGGTCATGATTATATGAATTAGTTTCCCTTGCTTAGAATAATTCTATAAATTATGGCTGCTTTTTGTGGCAAGGTGAGTAGAACATCACTAACAACTATTTATTTTCGGGTTGTGCGGGTTCCTTGTCGAAACATGATTTTTTCATCATTAATTTTGATAAGAAAGAAAAGTAACAACAAATATATCCGAAATTAACTAACGCAAGATTGCATTTTATTACTGCCTTTCTTGTAGAAGTCAAAAACACGTTAATCATTTTACAGCGCTAAGAGACGTGTTTGAATTAATCACCTTACTGACCAATTCTCTCATTTTCAGTTGTTTGACCGCCTTTTGGCTGATTTTGAATTGGCCTACGTAAGTGCAATGGTTCCTGTGAAAACAGTTCAGGAGTATGAACTGCAACAGTGTGTGATTGTCCTGTTCTCTGAGACTCTACACCGGTGAGCAGTTTCATACATTCATTATTATTCAACGCCTGTAATAATAAGACCTAATAATAATTATTATTATCACTAGCCAGTTCCCCTTTTTGTTTCTCCCACACAGTGTTGCCAGACGTAGGGGAATCTCCCTATGCATAGGGGAAATTCGAGGTGCATAGGGAATTTGTCACAAAAACACCCTCAAACGTAGGGGAATTTGAGCTGCATCTCCTCAGAGTCAAACTAGGAAGGAAAATAATGATATTAGGTATTTATGACTCCATCCATGTACAATAACAGGAAAGGATGGAGCACACAAGAGATATGGCGAACAGCGAGATATTTGTCATCCATAATAGCAACCAAGCCAATAAACTTATTATCACCTCCTCAACGACCACTGACTTTTTCTGGTTTTTCCATCACAAACCTACCTATATACCTGCTCAATGAATTCTGACTTATACAGTTACCAATGAGGTGACTTTAACCGAGTCTAGTTCAGCTATTGAGATACCATGCGTGCACGTTCCTTCAAGAGTAGGTACGTACCTCCCTACCTACGAAATTTGGAGGACGGACGGTAGCTAGTTTTATAATATATGATGTTACCATTAAAATCGTGAATAACCATGATAATAAAATATACCTACTAGTCAGCGAAATTGAGACTGCATTGAAACATTTTGGGATAAGTGCCTACTATTATTTTGTAATTTGGTCTTTCATGTTCGATTGAATAGTTTCATTTTTTAAATGTTGTGCTTTTTTTCATCCCATGCCAAAATCCGAGAGAAACTCACGAAGAAACCGCCATTTCTGACTAGTGTAATTTTATTCCAGATAGAATTAAGTGTAGGGGAATTAACACTTTTAGTGCTGGAGCCCAAATTGTGTCAACCCTACCACCCTGAACCAAAAAATGATAAAAATGGTCTAACTCTAAACTACGCGTATCTTTTAGTTCACAATTTCTCGTCAGCTCCTGTGTATACTGGGTGACAGCCAGGGTCGTACTGAATAGATCGTGAAGAGAAACGGGCTTCCAAGAGATCAGGTTGGGAACTACAACTCCCTCCATGGTAGGTGTGGGGAGAGAGAAGGGTGCTTAAGTTAAAGGTTCTGGCAACACTGCTCCCACGCCTAGTGACACTCGTACCGTGGGGAGGGGGGGGGGGGGGGGGGGGGGGGGGGTGTTCTCTAAGCCAAACAACTGTTGGTAACAACAGTTGAGTTCGTAACCTGGTGATAAACGCCGCCATGTTTTGCAAGCGAGGTTTTCTGTAACTAAGCAACATCCACAAAAGTTGTCCACTGTGAACAAGCTTGTTACCACCTCGGGAGGTGGTGAGAAGATTTGTCGAGATAGGTTAGGTGACCGAATCCATTTTTGTCATTTACTGGCAATGATTTGAGCGTTTGTAATGAGTTATTAGCGTGATACATCAAGTTGTGGTGGGTGATTTTTCGTGATTTGAACCTTTAATTTTATCATGTTTTCTTCCTTTTTTCTTGACATTTCCAATGGAAACATCGAGTACCAACTCGATAATTTTTGCAACTCTTGTTACAATAGTTGTTCTGCCGTTTGTCTTTCCAACTGTTGTTTTCAACAGTTGTAATAACCTCAAAGTTACAGAACACCCCCCCCCCCCCCCCCCCCCCCCTGGGTGTTGTCCACGAAGGACTGTGAAAAAAGAGGATGCGAGTATTCTCCTACAGCATAATAAATTAGCTCTACCCGCGGTTTGTTTTAAAGTTGAGAGTGAGATGAGATCGTACCTGTTATCCTTTGGCGAGGCACACGAGTTGTTAATTTTGAATTAATTTCGGAGTTTTAATGGCGTCATCGTTGTCTGGGATCCTTGGTGTATTATAATTATGATCAATGATGACCTCTATGATGACCTGATCAAGCGTGCTGTTTGTTCGTTATCACTCGCAAGGGGGTGAAAGTGTGCTAAAACTAGTTGATTAAAGGCAAGGGCCTCCACGAGGGAGCAGCTGGGTCGGAATTGTGTGCCTAGAACATGCAGTATTTTATTGAATAAATATCCGTAATAATCTCAGCTCCATCTCGTGTGTTTTCCCTTCCATAACTTTAATACTCACATCTAACAAATATGGCCAGGTTTTATAAATTAAATATCCTATTTATAGGAGAACTATAATAATTTAATCCTCATCTTTCCCCTAGAACCGTCTATCGTTGTTGACCTACAGCCAGGTAAATTCATCCATCACTGGGGATCACGTGTTCTTTTATTTTTGTAACACCATGATTATTTTCTTGTTGAAGTTTCAATAGTTTGGACAGCTTATCTCTAAAAATATCCGTGCTTTTTGTTAGTAAATTTTACCGTGGTTTTGGAAGTAAAAAATTTAGATACATAGGTTAGCTATTAGCCATGGAAGTTGGAAAAATCCCATATTTTTATCAAGTTAAAGGGTGCTGTATCTTAGAATACAGCGAATTTTGCCTTAGTGACTTTCATTGTGTTGGGAGTAATTTTGCTTACCTTTGCGCAGCTCAAATATCGACATCAATGACGATACCATTTACTTCTTGCAATTTCCTTTCTATTCAACTGAATTCATTTTTCAGAGCCCTCCTCACCGGATTGCTGACTCAAGAAATGGTGGATCAATATGATCCGGCCCTCATGTTCACGATACCTCGACTAGCCATCGTCACGGGCTTGCTCATTTATCCTCATGGACCTCTCTCCCTCTCCCCTAGCTACCCGATGTCTGAAATGTTTAGACCTTTCAAGGTAAAACATTTTCTTCAGTATTGGTAGTTATAGGTTTATGGTCATGTAGAAAACGTCTGCCAAGTTTGATGGGCAGTATAGCTTCCGCATTTATTGTAAAATGGACGTATATAATTATTATCTTGTATCTATTCGATAGATAGGCAAGAAAAAATAATAATTTCTTGATATCGTCGTTGAAGATGCAACTCGTGCTAACTGACTTTTGCCAACTTTTCGGGAGAGACAAAAAACTGAGTTGCAGAGGTTGCATCTTCCATTATCACATATCACAATGTGATATCTGATAATGGAAGATGCAACCTCTGCAAAGCGCAATGTAGCGCCACGTCGATATATGAAGTTAGTTTCAGCAAAAACTCAACGGAGTGCGCTCAAATCGCAAAAAATGATAACATGACATGTTATCATTTTTTGCGATTTGAGCGCATTCTGTTGAGTTTTTGCTGATACTAACTTCATAGATCGACGTGGCATTACATTGCGCTTCTGACTGCATAATAATCTCACTTTGCACAAAATGTCAGTTAGCACGTGTTGCATCTACAACGACGATATTCTGATCTTCACGATTGTGTTGCTAGTTATTCATACTAATAAAAATGTATTGAGCGTCAGTTCGCTATCGGCTGTTTGTAGCGTAGTGGTTAACCCTCCCAACTGAAAAATCTGCCATCTTAATTTTTAATACCTCGACAATGGCGCATGAGGAATAATGACTCGACGTCTCTTAATTGAACGCGATCAGCACAAAGCGACTGACCAGAGACGGTCAGGATGAAATAGCTCTTAATAAGCACATTCCCCGACCTTCCTCAAAGAGTGCATCCGCCGGACAATCAGAAACCCCAAAAGTTGTTTTCATTATCCAAGCGAAATATTTCCCACTCATTGAAGAATGTTGACTGTGGAGGAAGATACGACTGGGGATGATTTTGACGTCTCCAGCATTGATGACTTGCGAGGAAGGAGAAATGAAAGGCGATCCTCCTTCGTTGTGAAGTAAGGTTTTTATTACTTAGGTAATCGTCTTCAAAGTACCAGTTTCAACGCCTTCGTGGCATCTTCATCAGGCTCAAAAATTGTGAACAGATTTTCCTAGAAAACAATGATGAAATACACCTACATAGGTACTCGAGAATATGCATACACCTGACTTCACGACGAAGGAGAGGGTTCACTTTTTATTCCTCCTTCTTCGCAAGTCATTAATGCTGGAAATGCCCAGCGAGATGTCAAAATGAACCTGTAACCAGCAGCTCTAATTGTAATTTTTAGTTTTATAATTTTTTTTCAGTGTAATTATCTATTAACTGGGGAAAAGGCCAGGCTCTAGTCCAGACACGTGAGCCCTGAAATTTGAGCGAGGGGTGATGTATTGAGCATCAGTTCGCTATCGGCTATTTGAAGCGTATTGGCAGAATTTGATTCCTTCGTGGGTTGGAGTTCGATCCCCAACGCGAGTAGCTTAATTTTTTGTGCTACAAAATTGACAAAAATCATCGCAATGGACAATCATCGTGTAGACGAAAAAACTGGTACCTAATTGTTACTGGAATTCTAATATATCGTCCTTGAAAACAACTGGAAGTTTGAGGGAAAACTTTCAAGTTTCTTCTTGATGAGGATAGATTCCATTTGAAGAATTGGACCATTTGAAACCGATCGTTGACACAGTGTATTAAATTCGTTGCGATTTGCCGAGGCCTGCTGGATAAGATTAACAAACTCTGTCATAAGTTGAACCAGCTGGCCTCTGCCAATCGGAATGAATTTATCTCATGACTTAATCCTCGAAATTTTAACTATTTCGCTCCTCTCATTTTTGAGATGCAGATTTTCAAAAGTATCCCAAAAATTGGGGAAGGAATTTACTCTCTATACTATGCTAGTTTCGCCGACATATTTGCATATACATTGAGAAAAAATAAGTTCAAAAACCATGAAAATTACCTATTGATAATTTGTTCGGAACCTAGGTATGTTGACCAACCCATTATGTTGACTTTTTTTTATTTTTTTTCACATGCTCCCTGGCTCCTATTGTGTTCCAACCTCGGTGAAATTCATATGCAGCCGTATTGCCATTCTCCAACTGCCCTCCAAACTTGAGCGAAATTGGCCCTTTTTTGGAAATAAGGGATCAATGTTTCAGGAAATTCACGTTTGCGCATGACGCACGCAACTATTGGCCCAAGTGCGATAGACTTCATAACACAATCGAGAATTTCATCAAATCAGCCATAATTTCGTTTAGTTTTGTCTGGCACAAGGAATGTACCACAGACAGACACGGAACAAAAATTGTTAAGCTCAAAATGCAAGTGAAAATGTTGATTTTTGAAGACAAAACTGTTACGACTTCTTGCATGAATATATTATGGCTCCACTGCATCCGGTAGTGCGGAAGCAAAATATATATTATGTAAGTAATGAGCGCTGAGCGTTCTATTTGGTACTGTTGATTTCTCTGCATCAATAACATTGGATGATGAATGCTTTCCTTTGTCCAGGCTTTATTAACGAAAATCAGAGAACTTCTTTGGACGCTCACCGAAGAAGAGCTCATTATGCTGGAAAGGATGTTGTGTTCATCCGAAGAACCTGCACCCAGTGATCCGCCCATCACCCATGAAAACAAGTGAGATACATACAAAATCATAAATAAGCAGCCATATAGAGTTTAGATAGTGTAAGTTACTGAATGGTTCAAGTGGTACGTGAGCGTTACTTCATTGTGCTTCTTTATGCTGATTTGTGATTTTTTAGTGTTCTCACCTTCTCATCCAGAACATGTATAAGTGAAGAGCAAAAAACAGCACCAGAACACCACAGTTTTTTGTTTGCAGACTTTTAAAAATAGATATTTGAGTTGAAAAAAAACCATTATTACAAGAGCGTTCAGAGCATACTTTTCCACTGAGGAAGGATATACAAAAATTGTGGTCTAAAACACTGATTGTAAACACTGAAATTGTAATTTATTTTATCTCGATTCCTTCGATGCATTTCAGAAATAATGATCCGGATTATGCTCTATTTTCATTGTTGCTTCAAAAATCAGAACACCCTTAGTGTTGGACTCAATCAGCTTGCATTGAAGACTGTAGACTTCATAATCAAAATACTTTGTGAGATGTCATCTATGTGTAGGTACCTACTATTCTTTTAAATTCTCAGCTCTTGTTCTTGCAATTCTTTTAAATACTCAGTTTTGTACTCGTGAGGAGTATACATCTAACGTTATGGTATACATCTCACATCCAATGGTTATGTTGTGTCTAGCGATGAGAAACAGTGGAGGCGAGATGTGACCAAAGCGAGGGAAGAAGGTCCTGCAGAAATCATCGAACTACCTCACAACAGTGTCTTAGTCCAGGCCGACCGCAACAGCCCCCACGACTCTGGTATCATTCAAAGCAATAGCGATGGCTCCATAGGGGACAGAAGGAATGCCGGAGGAGACCAAAGCAATCATGACGATCACAACATCGGCTGCGACGACGACAAGATGGAGGAGCAAGAAGATGAACATGAAGAGCCTGACGAGACTTCTAACTATAATCTCTTCAATAAGTAAGTTCTGGTGTGATTCTCATTAATTCACCCTATTGCTTCTTAGGGCCCCGACACCACCACACCATATCACACTAGCGTCATGGCGTCCGCCGCCAAGGCTGCGGACGCCGAAAGTTGAAGAGGACTGAAGGATAGTCAAGAAGACGTTGGGCCGCCGGCGTCCCAAAAGTTGGTTGTCAGAGATGCAATGCGAGCGCTGGAACCTGTAACTGTGGTTCTAATTTAAGCAAAGGGAAAGAGGTAGAGGAAGGACTCTCATTGGCTCTCCCCTCATTCCTCTTCAAACTTCAGCATCATCGGCCTTGGCCGCTTGGATAGGGGCAGGGGAAAATCGGTTAGCTTTGACTTTCCAGTTAACTACCTATCAAACCATAGGCTCTGAGAATTATTGCTGGTTGTGACTATTTCGAAGGACCTTTATGATGAGAATGAATGCCGGTGAAATTAAATTATAAAACAGGAAGTACGAGCGAAAAATGAAAATTGTAATTTTAGAAAATTAAACAAATCCTTTCGATACGCGACTTGCGTGAAAATGAGAAATTATAAATTAAAATAAATTCACTCAAGTTCGTGGCTGAAGGGCCCTGATGACGATGATGATGGGGGGGAGGGAATGAATTCGCTGGGAATGATGCGGTAGGTATGTATAAAATGGAACACTTACCAGAATGGCGGATGAAGAGCGTTGTTGACCCACAGTGGGTTTCAGAGGATGGTGGTTGCTGCTAATATTATGGTGATTGGCAGCAGATGACCCCGTCAGTATAGGTAAAGTATTCCGCCGGATGATAGGGGATGATGAGCACCATACACTCGGATAAATGGCGATGAAATTTGCACGCGCGCACGATTTGGTGATGCTGAGGAGCGGAAAATGGCAATACAGGTGACGGTACAAATTACGATGGTGACTGGCGTCGAAGAGGCGACACTGAACACGAGTCAGGGGATGAGCTTCTGGGAGGGGGTTGTTGTCAGATATTCGGGACTTATTGATGATCTGATGTCTTCAAGGGTGAATGATGAGCTCGGGAGGTGGCTTTGGGAGGTCTCTTATCGCCTCGCCTATATTTAGCCTCTCTGTGATCGGTTTAAAAATAAACTAATATCTACTACACTTCTTACTTGAAATTTTACATAAATATTATCAGATCAAACCACCGCTAGTGTGACATTGGCTTTGCGGATCTTCAACGCCTTCAGTGGTATGTGTTCTCACAACACTTCCCTCAGGGTATGCCTAATCGGATTCCGGAAAAGTGCGTACTGGAGGCCCTTTGTAGGTAAACTAGACTAGACAGTTGCGTCTATGTCAGGCAATGCACCACATACCTAAATAGACAGTACCGCTCACTGCAGTGGGGAGACCCAGACTTTCTGCAGAAACAGGAGTAACGACGATCCTGTCGTCTACCGTTCTAGTTCGCCTGTGTGCTTGGTGAAACCAAATGAAATTATCTCTATAGGCTCTTGACAATCAAGGACACCCGTGCCTGCCAAGACTTGAGATTACGAGCCGAAAAATGTATTCATCTGTCACGTAAAATAGCCAAATTATGACTGCAACTTACTTTTTTTGTTTTAATTTTTTTTTTTTTTTTTTTTCAGAAGATCTCCAGGTAACAAGAATATCGTGGAGTCCATTTCCAGCAGTTGGGGCGAGGCGTCCCTCAGAAGAAATTATGATGAAAATTGGGAATCACTCGCTGGAATGCAAAGCGCTCCGCGAGACATCCACTCTTCTAATCTGATGTTAGTACTCACTTCGTAGTATATAATACCTACCTGCCATAATAAATTCATTCTAGAACATGATAGAAAACTAAAGAGATGTCTGATAATAATTGAGAGTACACTGAAGTACGGATCTTCGAAAAATGTTTGTGCCAAGTCATGTTGACCCTACTAAACTCAAAGCTGTGTTCGTTGTTCTTTGATTATCGTCTTATGTTCAATTGATCTTATTCATATACAAATTGCACCAAGAACTAAAAACAATCTGTCGTATTGAATTGCACGTACGAAACTTACACATCGTTCTTTTTTTGCAGAGAAAGTGATGTCGCTGGCAGCAGCTATTCCTCATCTTACTCGAGTCCCATTTCTAATGGGTTAGTAACTATTGAATCCCTTTTATTAACATGTGTGTTTATAATAGTAAATAGTCCGAATAGCTGGAACCTATAGGCCGAATTGTATGGAGGTTAAGTTGATCGTAATTATTACCAATCTACTTCTATGTTGGTGATTTCAGCGCGAGCAGTGATACTTCCTCTTACAATTCCGATTGTCATGACGACATGGAAGTTGCTCTTGCTGTGAAAGCCGCTGAACTTAGAACATGCCAAGAAGCCCGAGCTAAGTTCAGGTAAACATTGAACATGGAGAGGTACATCTTTAATCAGTATGCATTTCCCTTTTGAACTACTGAACCAAAATGTTGTTGATAATTTTTTTGAACGAAACTCTCTGGGATTAAGTCTCCGTCTCTGGTACGCATATAGGGTAGTTTTTATGTATGATGCACCATGTTTTTCTGCTATAGTGCAAAACGTTCTTAAATACTTCACTATGGACTTACTTGAGGCTATTCTAAAGCTAGCCAAAGAGATGTGCCATCCGTATCGCTCCACGCTTGAACATGTGTGAAATCTCGATGTAGTTGACTGGAATGCCGGTTACACCGAGCAGAGATCCATCATGCCTCTTCATAGGTCCGTTCCAACTATTGGCTGTGCAGGTGCAATCCGAATAGTTCAGCTCCTATCAACACTAATTGCCAAATCGAGTGTGTGCTGAAGGTTCTGTGCAGCTAAAATATTTGAAATGCACCTGCACCGCCACTAGTTGGAATAGACATCTGTCCAACTCATCATGTGTGGTGAAAACTGGAGTGTTTCGAACATGGATGAGAGAGCTTTGAGAGAGTGTTTGTGAAATCCTTCTTCGAGTTGACCAGTAAGAAGAATTCCCTCCTCCATGATTTGTTCACAATAACGAAACAACGAGAAGAGTGGAATGATGGTGACACCCTGGAAACGATCATTGCTCCATTCAATCCATCCGTTGCTCCATTTGACGCATTTGACTGTGGCTGGCCAGGGCCATCTTGATTTTATTTCTTCAGAATCATAGTAGGGGAACGAGTGTATCTTCCAATGGTCCCCAAATTATCAAAATGCCAAATAATGGGCCTACTTTTAAATAATTATCATAAAAATGGACATTTCTTTACGTAATTAAGTAGGTTCCCGAATAAATGAATGAATCGATCAAAAACTATTAAATTAGGTACTTCTTGAGTGGCAGACCATACCGTCTGATAAAGTGTCTGAAGATAAAGAGTCTGACGGTACGACCATATCGTTTATTCCGTTGGATAAAGTGGGTGGAATTTGTTTTCAAATATTTAAGAGTATGAATTCATGTACTTAGATAGTTCTAGTTTTTGTGTGTTGATGCCAATATTTATATCTAGATATCCCATACCCGATACTGTAGTTTGAATAGAATCCATACATCACGGAGTTAAGGCCATAACACACGAGCTTTTTCTCAGAGTTTCTTTCAGGCTCAAAACTAGCCACGTTCTTCTTCTTTCTTCATTCATATGTGGGCGCTCTTAGGCTATGATCAGCCATAGTTTGGAAAACTAGACACCAAAACATCTGGTGCGAGGCTTCACACTACTTTCCTCAGCTGTATTTGGCCCTCAATCTATTTTAGTGTAGTTAAGGGAAGGGGTATTGGAACTTGTTTCTACTTGTTCGAAGAGTAAGGCCTATGAATTTCATCAAAATCGTTAGAGCAGTCTGGGAGAAAAGCTAAAAAATGGGCTAAAAACGACGTTTTAAAGCTAATTGGAATATTTTCTCCCCCTAATAATTGACCTGGAGGGCTGAAATTCTTAGGGTCCTTATTCCCGTCACCTTGATTGTGCTGGGCCCGTTTATTGTTGTTTTAGTTTCTATTTTTAAAGATAATTTGGGACTGAGGAACGTGGATTTTATCGTAACCATGCTCCGCTACCATGTGGAGTGATTCACTGATTCACTTCAACGGATATTCACAGAATTAATTCCTAATCATCTTGGTACACGTATTGTACGAATGAATAGCTACCTACTGAGAAATAAAACTGGGGAAGGTGGTGTTTGTAAAAGAGATGCAATAGATACCCATTGTGTTTGTTTATTAAATCACAAGTTGTTAGGTTCGGATGCTAAGAGGATGGTTAAAATACTAAAATACCTATTTTAAGGATTGAACCGCAGGGAAGGATCGCTCCACATAGCCCCAGGTTTGAATGTCCAGGGGTTTTTTAGCTTTTTTCTTACACAAAATTATGTTCGAGAAAAACTAGAATGTTCAAAGTCTGCCTTTGAGCTTCAAAATGCTCCACCAGAGTGCGCATCATGCTATGGGGTGGAGAAGTTGGAGAAAAACGCTCGTGTGATATGGCCTTTAGACACAGAAGCTTCATTTTTTGTCTTCTATACCTAGTGCTTCGTTTTCATTATTTATTACATGATTTTTTCTATATAGGTCAAGTGAGGATTTGGTTCGAAGACTGTTCATTTGCATCGCTGGAGTAGCTGACCAACTTCAAACCAATTTTGCTGGCGATCTTAGAAACATCCTGAAGGCTGTTTTTCTCGTCAATGCCAGCGATCCTGGAGACTATGATACGGTTGAAGATGAAAATAATAGTAAGCCTTTTAGTAAGATTTTTTTTATTTATATTTATTTATGTTTATGTTTCCTGTGCACATGAGTACCTACATATACTACATGACTGCCTTTCTGAGATATCCTGAAGGTTTTGAACGAGGATTAACTTTCTGTAGTATCCAGAATTACCAACCTCCACCATCAAGATAAGAGTAGAATGCAGGTACCCAAGGACCAAAGAGCAAAGTTACAGCTAGGTACGCGCCTCTTTCAAAGGTGACGTTTCACTCTTCGGTCGGAAATTGTTAATTATGTGGCTGGCTTTGTGGCTACAGATGAACTTTGATGAGAGTGTTCTTCTTCAGTTCGTAGAACTCCATATTGATCTTGTTATTGGACGGTTAATTACTAAGTTCTACGCCAGATTTGTATAATCACTATATATTTCAACAATGACGCCATCATTAGGTTTATATTACTCCTCAAGACATCAACACATCACCATAACTTTTGACTAACTAGGTAAACTGAAACTGACTAGGTAGCTTGACTTTCAAAAAACAACAAAAACTGACAAGCTGAAACCAACAAACCAAATCAAACCCCTTAAGGGCAGTACTCTGGGTGGTCTCATTCGATCCCATAAATCGTAATCTGTTCAAAATCCTTAGAAAGAGATGTTGATAACTAACGCCGAGTTACTTGCCGAGTTTCAACAGCAAATATCTGTTTTAATAACAACTTTCAACCCCTTCTAGGATGTTTATTAATCAGTTCTTTATTAGGGGTATTCATGGTCTGATTCGATCGTCGAATCGTCGAATATCGAATCTGATATTCGATATTAACTTGAAGGATCATGAGGCTCCTACATTTTTCCCCGTCGAATGGTCGAAAATCGAAGTGCGCGTAGCTCTCCTTCCGGCATCTGGCGAAGGCTATATCAGGATACCAGTGTTATCACCTAACCTGTTATCAATAGTCGTTTGTAAATAATTTGTCAGTTTGCTTGTTTGTGCGTATCGTAATTCCTAATCATGCCGAGAAAAAGCCAGAAATGTATAGATGAAATTGTGAATTCATGAAATTGTGATAGCGAGTGATGGGACAGAAGTCATAACAGAGAGAACTTCGTACAGCTACCGATAGGATCGCTGCAGCATCTCGATATTCGACGTCGAATATCCGATTTACGACGCCTCCAGCCCGTAGTAAATTCGAATCGTCGTAAATCGAATCGGAGCCTGCGCATTAGCTCACTTTGAAAGTCCCAATTCGACAATTCGACGTCGAATATCCTGGACCATGAATACCCCTATTTAATATAGACTAGAATTTGTCTATTTCATTCTATATCAAATATAATGGTTTGGTCATTCTTTCCAGCTGAATGTTGCGAACGAGGAGAGGATGCAGTCGAGTGGGGTGAACGTGAGACAGAAGCTGCTCCATCCTGGGTTCCAGATCAAGCTGCGCCGACCTGCATGTCTTGCACTGCTCCCTTCACCGTCGTTCGAAGAAGACACCATTGCAGAAACTGTGGCAAGGTAAACTGAAGAATAACCAGAGATAATGCCTTAGGGTGAAATTCATAGTCGTAACTTAAGTCTGAGTGCGCCCTCAACTGCATTGATAAGGGGAGTCGTGCACTCTATGCAATTTACAGTCGTGATTTGAGGGCACACTTGAGGGTGCGTGGGACGATGGGCTCAGGAAGCACCTCAAGCATGCCCCAACGCAACTCAAAATCCTATTTATTATTTTTCTTTTTGTGATTTTGAAAATTCATCGATTTACGTGTGTTATACAATAATAATTACATACTTTACGATGTGGATCACAATTTTAAGTTTGTTCCCTCCAGAGAAAACTGGAAGAAACCAATGAAACCGGGGTTGACTCCAGGACGATTTCCTCCTAATTTCGTCACAATTGGATCAGTAAAAGCTACTGCGCATGTGCAAACATTTGTTGTCATTTTCAAAACTTGGGAGCAATACTACCAATTCCTATGAAATTTTCTCTGATTATATTTGACCATGTTACAAAAATAGAGAGTTTTCACAAGCGGAAGGAGGCCCCGGACGATACGCTAGAGCGAGCAAACGACGATGCCACCTGGAGGGGGGCCCGGCTGATAAGGAGGTGGCCCGTCAGTGTACACGTGTAAAGTGACCCATGATCCGGGAGTCTTTAGGTCGCCTCAAACGGGTAACTTTAAAAGAGCCATTTCATTGTCGCCCGTTACTACCGTCTCGTCAAGGTCACGGGCCCCAGCTCTCCCGGGCTCTGTGAGGAGGTTCCACGTCACCCGTCAGTTGCATGCGAAAACTCTCTAATGAAGAAGCTAATGCAGACGTTTTTACTCCCAACTTGGCAGACGTTTTTATTTTCCTCAGCCCACCAGAAAGGTGAAAGGAAAATATTGAAATCGGCAACAACAAAATTTTGAAACACCACCTTAGAATGGACTTCACCGACATCAGATCAATTTTTTCCACGTTTTGGACAAGTGTATGTAAGTCTGTATGTGTATGGCCACGATTGCCGCCCGTACAAGAATGATGAAAAATTCCGATTTCGAGGATTGGTTTCTACAGGTATGAGGATGAAACTAAGCAAAACAGGTGCAAACAGGTTTTCAGCATATTTTTTAGCTTTTCTCCCAAACTGCTCCAGCGATTTTTATGATATTCACAGGACTTAGTACTCTTCTTTCGAGTAAAAACGAGTTCCAAAACCCCTCATCTCCTCAAAAATATCCTGAGGCCCAAAATCAGCGTTAAAACCCACAAAAATACGGGTGAAGAAAAGAGTGTGTGAAGCCTCGCTCCTGATGTTTTTATCACTCATATTATAAACTCTCCATTCAGTCGGAATAAGTTTTCACTGTTTCGTTTCAGGTGTTCTGTGCACGATGCAGCTCCAACTCTGTACCACTGCCGCGCTATGGCCACCTTAAGCCTGTTAGAGTATGTAATCGATGTTTCATTTACCAAGTAACCCCATTTACGCTAGATTCGAGCATTACTGCTGCTAACTGACAATACTCCCTGATAATTGGGTTCGTTCAACTTGACACACCAAGATTCAATTTGAACTACATTTAGCCTACATCTGGTGGTAGACCGTAGGCTTTGTGTCTGTATCGTTCCCGCACCCAGCATGTCAATTTGATTTGTGTTTTAGAAGCACATTGGCTCTATTGGCGGGATATTGATACGATGTAAGTTATAATTTACCTGTGTAGCTGACCTGTGTAGCCCATCATTACTCTACAGTTACAACTTGCAATATTTTTTAACCTCCAATGGCCTGCAGAGATCATTGGTTTGAATAATTTTGAAACGTGACCCCTCGAGTAGGCTCCGTTACTGACTGTCGTGTTCGGTAAATATTGGTGTATTACATAGGTATCCCCTTCATATTTGGAATCAACCAGTTCCCTCTGAAAAACTTTATATTGGAGCGATTGGGATTTCATAAAAGGGAAAAAAGCGAAATGTGATATTCTACCTTATAAGATTTATTAATGTTTAAGAAGTTTGCTTTTTTTCGCTTCAAGTTTCTCGATTTCAATGTGTTTCCCAACCATGATTTTCTTGAGGTGAATACCTGCACCTACCGCCAATAGAACCAGATTCATAATAGACAGTTTTTGTTCTTCCCATTTGTCTCTCCACGGAAACGTGAAGACATTTTCGTAACATGGAAACTCTTTCCAGAACTTCAAGAGCGAGATTTACCGTTCCCTGGGAAAGGGCTTTCGTAATCACGCGGTGAGAACATATCCTTTCACGTAGATAACCCCAGAGTGCAAAGACAACCATGGAAGTAAGATTGGAGCGATTCCATGCAAACGCTCAAGCAACCACCATGGAAGTAATTGGAAATTAATTCTATTCCTGCAAGGAACTGTTAGCAAAATGAGCCAGTGAACCAGAAAACCAGAGGGAATGATGGATCCATCCATCTATCCTAAAGATAAGAGTTGAGATAACCGTGAATACATGGAAGTAGGAGATGAGTGATTACATGGAACTCTTCACACTTCCATGCATGATTAGGTTCAGTCACATTTTGGTTTCACTTCTTCACGTTTCCACAAAAACTACAAAAAAATACACGGAAGTAGGAGACGCGTAATTACATGGAACTCTTCATATTTCCATGCATGATTAGGTTCAGTCACAATTCGGTTTCACTTTTTCACGTTTCCACAAAAACTACACAAAAAATACACGGAAGTAGGAGATGCGTAATTACATGGAACTCTTCATACTTCCATGCATGATTAGGTTCAGTCACAATTTGGTTTCACTTTTTCACGTTTCCACAAAAACTACAAAAAAATACACGGAAGTGGGAGATGTGTAATTACATGGAACTCTTCATACTTCCATGCATGATTAGGTTCAGTCACAATTTGGTTTCACTTTTCACGTTTCCACAAAAACTACAAAAAAATACACGGAAGTAGGAGATGAGTGATTACATGGAACTCTTCACACTCCCATGCATGATTAGGTTCAGTCACAATTTGTTTTCACTTTTTCACGTTTCCACAAAAAATACACTGAAGTAGGAGATGCGTAATTACATGGAACTCTTCATACTTCCATGCATGATTAGGTTCAGTCACAATTCGGTTTCACTTTTTCACGTTTCCACAAAAACTACCCAAAAAAAATCCCGTGGAGAGGTTAGGATCTACGCGTGCTTGCTCTGGCCACTCTTTTTCCACGTTTCCGCGAAGATACGAATGGGAAGAGTAAAAGCTGTCTAGTAATCCACACCCTTCGAAGTTCCAAGCTTCATCACGTCCAGCCATGGTTGTATTATTATCGGACGCTTCGTCAATTCTTCGGGTGTTGATAAGAATTCCCCTTCCTCCGGGGAATGAGAACATCGAATTTTCTTTAACGTCGTCGTTATTCTCATCCGTGCTTACCTCATGTTCGTAAATAATCCAGATTGAATGAATCAGTCTTAGAATAATATTAACGTTTGAATCGGGTTTAGTATTGTTAAGCGATCATTTTCCTTAGACTTGCGCTTCATCACTCACAGTGTTTATTCTTTCGCTCGTAATACAGTTAATTTTTCCAACGACTTCCTGTATTGCCAGCGCTTTATTTTCTCAATGTTTCGTTGTACAACGTTATTGCTTTAGGAACAATGTTTTTGCTTAAAAACAACGTATAAAATTTAAAAATTGTGATAAGAACTGCTAGTGTTTCTTCTTGAATATATTTATATTATTTGAGGCTGTCTATATTGATGTAAAAACGTGATGGTGAATGTGAAGGTAAATGTATTTCGAAACCCTTTGTATAATTCTGCCGTTGAAAATGTCTTGTAATATTCTGTAAAGAGGATTAAGTAACTAATATTTTTATACAAAAAAATACATCGTGTAAAAAAAAAATTAAAAAATTAACAGAATTACTCACTTACTAATGAATTCTTTAGGGTAATTGAGGTGTATTTTACCTTTAAACAGTAAAATATTTTGTGGTCAGAATATATTTGATGGAAACAAATATATTTGGGAATGACAATATATGTACCTAGTAGTTACTAAACGTAGACATGTTTTCTCCTTTCATTGTTTTCAAGGCTGCGTACCTATTATGACTGTACATTTGATGTACACAAGATGGAACGTCCCTATGTACACAATTATCTTAGGTTTTCAACCAATAAATAAATAAATAGGTAACTTTGTAGAAACTTGAACGGTGGGAGAGAATAGTGTCATTGTTTGAACAATTGCAGGAGGGATTCATTTCGTCGTTGAAGATGCAACACGTGCTAACTGACATTTTGGGCAAAGTGAGATTATTATGCAGTCAGAAGCGCAATGTAGTGCCAAGTCGATCTATGAAGTTTGTTTTAGTAAAAACTCAACAGAATGCGCTCAAATCTCAGAAATGATAACATGTCATGTTATCATTTCTGCGATTTGAGCGCATTCTGTTGAGTTTTTGCTGAAACTAAATTCATAGCTCGATGTGGCACTACATTGCGCTTTGCAGAGGTTGCATCTTCTGCAAATCAGTTTTTTGTCTCTCTTGAAAAGTTGCCAAAAGTCAGTTAGCCCGGGTTGCATCTTTAACAACGATTTTCAACACTGGAATTTTCGAATAAATCATACGCGGTAGTGTAGGTTTAATTTATTTCGAATGGTAGTTACGGAGTGTTTAGTGTTCACCGTAAGCTCGTTAAACGAAAAGAAAGGCACAGGCGGCATGATTATATTGTTAACTGATCGTTATGAAGGTTGTTGGGTCCGTTCCTGCCAATAGCCTCGTTTGCTCTCATCGTTCAAGTTTTCTCGTATCTCCGCGAATTTCCACTGCCAGATTGATACGGCTATTGTTGACAATTCGCTAGTCATTTTGTGTAATTTTTATAAATTTTTTGGGGATTCCTTACTACCGTAGAATGTTTTCTTTTCTCTGAAATCAAAATTGGACGGTGTTACGTAACAATGACCTAAGCGACCTTTTTTTACCAGATGCCTTTTCTTTCCATTGGATCCGTTTTCTGGCGATTTTAGTGAAATCAATTAATTTTTATGGGAACTAGATTATTTTTTTATTTATTTTTTTAAATAATTTAATAATGATTAACAGGACGTTTCCATTTTCTACCAACCGTCACGTCATGGCAAAAATATCCCACCTTCGCGACTGATTGTCACATTTAGAAGTTCCAATCGATTTTCACGACTGTCACGTCACGATATAATTTAATCGTTATTAAGTGATCTGACTGTAGAACCGTAGGTCCATTTGGTTTTTTTAAGGGGGGTAAGCCGTGTCTGTGCTCTGGGTGTTTGAAACAATAGAGTGTTCCTGGTAGATACGATTCGATACAATACGGCTGATGAGACATGCGATACCAAGTAACACTGTTACCAGGATAGCAGGTTACTCCAGTTGAAATCCTCTCATATGATTGATCGGATCGTATGTATACGGTCGAATACGATGGAGGTATCGACCATGCAATAGAGTTCCTAGGAGTTCTTTTCGAGATACGAAGTTTCGCATCGTGGATTGTCGTATCGTATCACAGCAGCATCAGCGCATGCGCGACCTGTTACGAAATTTCGTATCAAGATACGACGTCGTATCTCTTACAGAAACTTCGTAAAGGTACGACACTTCGGATACTACGGAAAGTTCGTATCAGTGACGTCGTAACGCAAGATTACCTTCCATAGCAATAGCACTTGAACAATTATTTTGAGGTCTTTGGCAGTCAATAAACCGAGATTGAATGAATTCCAGTATTCGTGCATGATGAAATGGTTACTTTAGGATACGATGCAAATTTCAAAATACGGAATGTTGGGATACGAAATTTGACAAGGTTAGCTTCCGATTTGCTCGTCCGAGCCAATACGATACGAAAATTAAATACGAATCTTAGTATCCCTCGCACTAACCCTTAGGAACTCTCTAATACCATGGGCATGCGCAGTAGTGTCCTTGAATACGATACGACGCCATTTCCAAGCAATTGTATTTACTAGGAACTCTCTATGGCCCGAGAACGAGCGACAGTAATTTACTGGTTTATCCGCGTTTCACACATTGTTTACAAAATTCTACGTAGGTACAGCAAATCATGTGAACGCAAAGCATGTTTATCTGGCGCGAATGTCGCTTTTTTGTTATTTAAATCGAAGGCACTAAAAATATTATACTACCGGTAAAATTGCTATCGTAATACCCTGAAACCATTCAGCCTGATTTCCCCAAAAATTGGTTGATGTTGCTTAGGCGATTCTTACATAACGCTGTCCAATTAATCGCGTTTGTTCGTCTGTTCGCCCCACAATTTCCCTCGATGATTTCGTTTCTGTTTGAGCGCAAAATGTTGGAACAGCCGAAATCCCCAAAAATAAATTGGTTGAATTTCAAGAATTCCATTTAAACAAACGTTTCTTCCGGATAACGTTACATCATCAGGGAAGTTGGAAGATTCGTCGTGGATCAGTCGGGAGTTGTCCAAGTGCGACCCATTTATACAAAGTGCGTCCTGTCAAAATATCAGCCCTTCTACAAAGTGCGACCCACGGCTGTCACTGTTACTGGCACTGTTCCAGTTCGGTTAGGAGTGAATGTACGTGGTTTGCATGAACGTGACAAATACTTGAAGTTTGGGGTTTCTCGGGGACATGTTCGGCATGACGTGTTGATGAAAGAACGGCTGGACATTGTCAGGTTCCAAAAACGGAAGTCCAAAACACAACT
Organism: Lygus lineolaris; assembly: GCA_030264115.1. Classification (NCBI taxonomy): domain Eukaryota; kingdom Metazoa; phylum Arthropoda; class Insecta; order Hemiptera; family Miridae; genus Lygus; species Lygus lineolaris. The sequence continues at coordinate 6,523,749 of JAEMON010000005.1, forward strand.
TTGAAAAGTCGACCACTTCCCCTCCTTCTTTGTACGTTGTGAGGAGGCCGATTATAGGATTTTTCGCCACCAACTTTGACTCAGATTGAATCGACATCCACGGATGGTGACTTCTGGCCATACGGATTTTGAGGCGTTGTGGGTAGGCGTGTAATTCTGGTAAACCACCATTCGGCCAAACTTTTCTTTTGACACAATAAACAGCACGTCTACAAAGAAGGTGATCGTTTTTGTCGACTGTCTCAATGTTTTTGGCGAATCAGCAACGTGATTGTGTTCGTCATTTCTTTCTATGATCGAGTTGGACGGGTCAAATATAAAAAATGCCTTACACGACTCTCTGGTACATAACCAACGTTGAACATCATTGGACAACCTTTTATGAAATCGTTACTTGAATCCTTCCAAAACGTACAAGTCATTAGCTCGATCGCTGAAGAATTTCACTTCAGAATTTGCACTCTGCCTACGATACCCAACATCCGTGGGTCGCACTTCGATCCAGGGATGGAAATCTTGCGGGTCGCACTTTGTATCAGGGCCGAGGGCCCTGGGTCGCAGTTTGATAACACCCGATCAGTCATTTCAATGGCCAGAGGAGTTAATTGTAGACGGGTTGACAGGAGATAACTAACAAGAGAGGCACAATGACCAGCTGAGCTGGAGCTCCTTGTTGTTGGTGACTCATGGGCAAAGTGCGACCAGTGAGACGGAAGGTGAAAGAAGTAACCGGTCGCACTTTGCCTACGATACTCAACATCCACGGGTCGCACTTCGATCCAGGGACGGAAATCTTGCGAGTCGCACTTTGTATCAGGGCCGAGGGCCCCGGGTCGCAGTTTGATAACACCCGATCAGTCACTATGAGCTATTAGTGTGCACGGTTGGTGAGGAACCCTCTCTTCCCTTTTGGCAGACTTTTAAGAATGTATTCGACCCTTCACTCACTTGTAGTTTCTGTTGAATCGAAAATATTTTATCATTGGAGAAAGAAGTAAGGTATAATGTATTTTGTGTAGAGGAAATAGATGAATAGCTATCTTTCTAAAGACTTCTACCTATCAAATAAAGAATGAAGAACAATCATTTACATCATCATTGGATTTTTTCCCATCAAGTCATATCAATTTGTAATATTCTTGTCCATAATATTGTTTTTCGAATACTCAAAGCTCAGTTTTAGCCAGCCTTTAATTTTGACGGATGCCTTGAGGTTTTCATCACTCATCACTTCTGTCAATGATTTTCCACGTGTGGGCAGTTTCAGTGGGTTTGAATTTCAGGATTTGTATTGTGCGGGTAAGGTCTCTTGAAGTCCCATACGACATCTATCATGATTGAATCAGCGGTGGCACTGGCACGGCACATTCCAACGTTGAGCATTCCAGACCATAGAACTTCTTTGTGCTTCGTATTTCCTAAAAATAACAACTTTTTAATTTTTGGTTGCACAGCATTTTATCTTCACGAGCATGGCTGACCGGTCATTTCTGGTTTTCTGAAGATTTAATTTTGCGAAGGCCACGAGGAAGCTTCTGCGCCATGTCCTTGTCAGTTTATTTTTAAAACGACAGGTAGCGCTAAATTTGCCAGGCCTTTAACCAGTATTGTAGGACCAAACAAATGCAAAATTTTCATAGTTGCAACAAAAAATGGAATCAACAAATTTTACAATAAAAATGTGAGATTCTTTCAAACCTAACCAGAAGGTAACCACAGTTTGAGCCCGGATTCGAGCTGTCTGCCGGGATGTATGTTGGCCGTACTGTCTGTAGGTGAGAACCACATGGAAGTAGGAAGACGTCCCTACTTCCATGCTAATGACGTCACTTAGCTCTGGAGAGAATTCAGAAGAGTAAATTTCAATCAATGATTTAAAATTATAAAATCACTTTTCCTGCAAAATTCTCTTGTTTTTTATCTTTCAAGTAATTTCTTTTCAGTAAAAATTTTTTAAAAAATAACCATTTTTTGATTCACTGGAATTGCCCATTTGTACTTAGGCCCTACCTACTTCTACCTACGTTGGTAATAATTGATTTATTGCGATATTTATCAACAATATCTCAGCTGACTGTAAATAGACAGTTTGAGCACAGATTCTTCTATCATTCTGCCGGGATGTATGTTGGCCATGCTGTCTGTAGCTGAGAACCACATGGAAGTAGGAAGACGTCCCATGCTTATGACGTCAATTAGCTCTGGCGAGAATTCAAAACGAGTAAATTTCAATAAATTATTTAAAATTATAAAATCACATTTTCTGCAAAATGTCTTTGTTTTTTATCTCTTTCAGGTCATTTCTTTTCAGTAAAAAAAAAAATATATGCGATGCAAGTTACCCATTTTTGATTCACTGGAATTGCCCATTTGTACTTAGGCCCTACCTACTTCTACCTACGTTGGTAATCATTAATTTATTGCGATATTTATCAACAATATCTCATCTGACTGTAAATAGACAGTTTGAGCACAGATTCTTCCATCATTCTGCCGGCATGAATGTTGGCCATGCTGTCTGTAGCTGAGAACCACATGGAAGTAGGAAGACGTCCCATGCTTATGACGTCAATTAGCTCTGGCGAGAATTCAAAACGAGTAAATTTCAATAAATTATTTAAAATTATAAAATCACATTTTCTGCAAAATGACTTTGTTTTTTATCTCTTTCAGGTCATTTCTTTTCAGTAAAAAAAAAAAAAATACGATGCAAGTTACCCATTTTTGATTCACTGGAATTGCCCATTTGTACCAAGGCCATACTTACTTTTACCTACGTTGGTAATCATTGAATTATTGCGATATTTATCAACTATCTCAGCAGACCGTAAATATATACACATTTGAACGCGGAATAACCCGTCTCTTCTACCACTTAGGCAAATCAATTGATGTTTTTCGTCAGTTGCTAACTCGTAAAAAAAAAAGCTGATAATAGTGGTTTCGAGTACTGTTTCAGGGTCTCCCTCGTTAATTTAAGGTGCTTGGCAGTGTATAGAGCTTTTGTTACTGTTCTTTGCTTACACATTTCTACATGGTAATGTCATCACGAAGTTCTCCTCCCAATTTAAGTCTTCCGACTTCGAACACGTGTCAATAATGTTTTTATTGTAAGAGCAGGCTTATTTTCCCTCCGCTATTGTGATTTCATTTCGAATTTAGTTTTTGGAAATTCTTCTAGGATAATAATTTTAGAATTACTCACTTTTGAAAACAAACTTCAGTTATACTAGGCTCTAAGAGTGCTTAATTACGAGGTGTTGACACCTGCTTTCTTCGATGTTGATAAAGTGAATATTTAGGTGTCAATGGGTGTAAATGAATTTAGCAATTTAAGACTGTCACAATAAATATTGTAATAAATGCAGTTTTCATTTCATCAACTTGTTCTTTGTTAATGTCAATCACTTCGTTTTGATCGTTTCGAATGTTTAGATGGATTTTTACTTATATTTTGAACGTTATTTTAGACAGTTCGAAAAGCGACTGTATGGAGGGAGGTATTATAGCTTCTGTATTTTGTTAGAAAGAGCAAATGGTTGAAAAATATTACATAGGATTCGGATTTAAGCCAAAGACCACGTGTATATACATGTAATGTTGACTTTTGTAGTTTTATTATTTCTGTTGTAAAGAACTCTCAGACGTAAAATCGAGACGATGCCTTTTAGCTAATTTTCGAAGAAAATGAAGCTATTGCAATGGCTTCAAAATTTTTGTAATGCAAATTTTTAACAATTTTCTTCATGGAAATCCGTTTCAGACCATTATAAAACGATTCCTGAAATTTAACACTTTTTTATATGTATATATTTATATATATATTTATATATTTATGTGTCACTTCAGACGATATCTGCCCGTGGAATCGAGATGAAAAATCCAAAAAAATTTTAAAATGTCAATAGTATCAAAACTAAGGCTGAATTAGTTAGCCAGAATTTTTGGAGTACTCCAAGGGGTCAAATTTTGAACATTTAGTTTCAAAAATCGCTAAAAAACGTGTTTTTTGAGGTTTTTGGTGTGAAATACCATCCTTAACATAGGAACATATGGTATATTCGGAATCAGCGTGAAATTTCCTAAAGAATCACCCACAAAATTGGTTAAAATTATTCTTTGAAAATTCGCTCACCAACTCATGCTGCACGAATGGAACTTTTTAAATCCAACCACTGAAACTGAAAAAATTGATTTCAAACCATCAACCGTGAAATGGGTGTTCTTGTCTTCTAGTAGGTAACATTCCTTCGACTAAGGAGCTTAATACTCTTCTGTATTGAGTGATATAAACAACTATTGCTATTAAAATTGAAAAGATTACGAAATTAACCTTGAACACAATATTGAATGAATTGTTCCATCAACATGGTTAGTAGAAATTCAACAATATTTTTCTTGAGTAAATTGTGGAGCAAAACGGTCATTTTCTGACAAAAACTAAGCTTCGCTCCACAATTATAGGAAATTTTGCGCTGATTCCGAATGTACCCCATGTTCCTATGCCTAAAATGGCGAATTAACTGCGTAAACATTTAAGAAAACCTAGAAAATTCACGTTTTTGACCATTGTAAATGCCCAAAATTATTTTTACATGAAAGAAAAGTTAAATACCTGAGACTTCTGCGACGAATGAGACCAATGCCAGGTCACCAACACAGTAACCATGATTTTTGGTTATTTTTAAAAGTTTTCCTTTTTCAGTCGTGAACACGAAAAAAGTCGAGAAAACGGAAAACTTTGAGAAATCACCAACAATTATGAGTACTTAGTTGGTGAGCCAGCGTTGGTCTCATTCGACGCAGAAGTCTCAGGTCTTCGGCTTTCCTTCCATACAAAAATGATTTTGGGCATTTACAATGGTCAAAAACGTGAATTTTCTAGGTTTTTTTCGTGTTTACGCAGGTAATTCGCTATTTAAGGTATAGGAACATGGGGTATATTCCGAATCAGCGCAAAATTTCCTATAAATGTGGAGCGGAGCTTAGTTTTTTCCAGATCCGCCCCACTCTGCGTTGGTGGAAATATTATATTCTCTGTGACATCAAGAAACCTGCTAAATTGTATTTTAGAAACACCAGATGCGGGCTTCGATCGTAAATAAAATAACCTGGAATCAGCGTCCGTGCAGCCATGCATGCTGCCGCTTTCACTATGGATGGAACGAAAGATGGATTAAGGCCATATCACACGAGCAGTTTTCCAGCATTTTTTTAAGTTTTTTCGGCCGGAAGTTGAAGAGGAATACATGCTGAAATCTCCAGATCCTGCGCATTCTAGAGGCCAGCGTTTTTTTAGTAGGTATTTTAGAGCCTTTGGCTCCCTTAGTAACTTGTGTGGTTCTTTTTTGAGAAACAGATAAGGCCGTTGCGGATTCAGTAACTTTTTCTAATTCAAAATTCGGAGGGAAAGCCTTATCAAAACAATAGCTCCTTTTTGCTGAAGGTGTAGCCCATCTGATAGTGTTCTTATCTCATTTTGCCATTTTTTGTGGTTGGTTCCCTTCTGGTTGATGCCGTCCAAATATTCCGCCCTCTTAAGTTAGTCTACCCCGAAATAACATCAGTTAATCTAGGACTAGTGTGGTTGCTCCTTCAACACGGTAGGCAATCTGACAAAACTTTATCAACTCCAACCCAAATGGGGTCTGCGCATGATTTTTTTTTTTACAATTGAAGACCACAGGGAAAAAACGGGCTAACTCGAATTTTTCCGAGAAATGAGTAAAAGACGGTTTGTGATAGATTTTGGCATGGCGAATTCAGTGGTCACCTCAAATCAGGGGAAAAACGCGTCCTAACGGTCGAGAAATGCGTTTGAAAAAACGTGTACTGGGGAAGAACGGGCCCTGACATGCAGTTCAGGGGAAGAACGGGCCATCTTTTGACCTGCACGTGGAATCCACCCATCTCTCCTCCCACTCCTCTTGCATTTTCTGTTTTTCACACGAATTTTTCTGCGTTTCACGGTGATTTTGGACTCTATTCGCAACTTATTGTTTTCATTTCCCCCCTTGTGAACTTCCTCGAGCGATAATCCCGTCGTTTTCCCAGTTTTTCGTGAATAGTGTCGATTAAAAAATGTGTGAAAACTTAACCTAATCTTCCTGAAAATTTATTTCACTTCCCCGAGAGAGGTTACACAAGAAGAATCAAACTTCCAAAGGAAAAACAGGCCGATCTGAAGCACTTGATGCAGTTATGCGGAGCTAAAGCGAAGAAATTATTCTCCAAACTAACCCGCAATGCTCATTGAATTGCTCTGCTAGCCCATTCTTCCCCTGTACAAAGGGGGTTTTGAGTGTAGGTTTTGATTTTTTATTTCCATTAGATACGATATTTTTTCGATTTGTTGTCATCAACATGTTCCCTGATACCTGATGACCTAATCTTTGTTAGAAAAGTCCAGATTTAGCATTTCAGCTGTTCCCAATAGCGTTTTTGGTACTAAAACCGCCCCCCTGAAAAATTGAAAAACCCCGTTAGCCCGTTTTTCCCCTGTGGTCTTCAATTTTTATTGGGAGGGAATCGATTCAAAATGGCCAAAGTGGGGTTATTTCATGA
>JAEMON010000005.1:6546881-6571447 GCA_030264115.1 Lygus lineolaris
TTATAATTGTTTTGCACTATGGTGCCAACTCCGTTATCTGTGATTCTGTATATTACAATCCGTTGTTCGCGAAGGACAATTTTCCATCTGAAGGGACGTGTCCCGTGAAATGCATGCATTCTAAACTAAGTATATGTTTTGCAGGTTGTGACACTTTAGAGCCGTTATGTTCCTGGAGGGTTAACTATGAGAAGAATCGAGGTCTGCCGGTCGCTTGGGCTAAAAATCGGACAGTTCGTTACCGCCTGACGGATCCAACTGATGCTCCAGTTACTTGCATCTCTTCCGATGGCGTGAATCTCGCTATGGCCAAGGCAAATGGAGCTTTGACGGTCCTAAACGTCGAAAGATTGCCTTATTTCGTCACGGAGTTCAATGCACTCCTCCCAGCACCAATTTTGCAGGTTGTATCCGTCCGTGCGACTTTTTTTTCCAACATGGAACATGTTTTTACGGAGGTGAACCGGGTTGGGGACCGTGAGCGTAAGGCGTAAACTGTCAGCGTGCGTCACACCTTTCTACCCAACCAACCGCCCGCCTATGTTTGTTCTTCTACATGATATGTAGATACTATAAGATAATAATACATAATAATATAGATAATATGTTTGTTCTTTCTACATAGATATTATCTATGTGTTTTCTGTTATTATGGATCTATTCGAAAAACATGTTCCATGTTTCCTTGCTTTGATCCTCGGTCTAAACTGTAATAATCCGGGGGTCTGGGGGTGTCCAATAAATGACAATAAATGTTTTTAAATGCGTCTTGAGTAAATCTTTATTATGGACATACATGTTTCGGCGATTCCCTGTCACCATCCTCAGTCAATTACTTATTATACATTGGGGCTTATCCAGTCAGTCATGTTAGTTACAAATTAAAGCACGGAAGAAGGAATCTCCTTCTTCCATGAGATTAAAGCTTGAAGCTTGTTACACCAAGAGGATTCATATTCATCAACCCATTAGTGATTCTGCCATTCATCATTGTTTTATCGTTGTTTTTATTGCTTGTTCTTAAACCAAATTTAATAAAGATTTACTCGAGATTCCGAAAATCAGTTTCCAAAAAAGGAAAGGGTTTATTATTCAACCGAACCCATAACTGCACTACTATGAAGTCAGGCAGGGCTGTATACCTAACAATTACTACCCACCATACCTATATTTAATAACAAAAAATTTAAAAAAGTAAGAATATAAATAAATAAATATTGATTTCGGTGAGGAACCTCGAAGCATCTCAATTGATATTTAATTTTAATTGATATTTAGTGAACAATTGGAACCATACAGAGAAGATAAGCAAGGCAAAATCGTGAAAAAATGTATGTGAATAAAGACAACAATAAATCTTCCACTTGATTTTTACGTTTCAGAGCTTTCTAAACAATTTTGGTTCCGTGTCTGTCTCTATGGTAAATTCATTGTCCCAGGCAAAACTATACTATAGCTACTTAGGTACTTTTATATGAAGTTACTGTCCGATTTTGATGAAATTTTCAGGGATTGTGTGGGTGTGCACCGTGTGGTCTCCCATTAATTTCATCGCCGTCAGGTCACTAGTAGCGTGTGCGCATGCGCAAACCTGAATTTCCTGTAACTCCGGTTTCTCAATTCCTGATGGACCGATTTCGCTCAAATTCGGAGGGTAGTTGGGGGCTGACCATTACTACAAATTTCAACACGATTGGATCATTCATACCTTCTGTGCATGCGCACACTTGGAATGTATTTACATATACCTAGTCGTAAATCCGGAACTACTCGACCAATTTCGTTGAAATTTTTAGGCATTGTCCGGCCCTTGAAGGTGCCCTTTTAATTTCATCGCCGTCGGACAACTTGTAGAACGTGCGCATGCGCAAAAGAGAATTTTCTGAAACTACGATTTCTCAGGTCTAATGGGCAGATTTTTGTCCCTTACGCCAACTTAGACGAACAACATGAGAAATGGAACTTGAGATACTTAAATGATTGTAGTTACGTTAAAAATTATCACCAAACTACCCGGTGGAACGCTCGTTTTAAACAGGTAGTATTTATTATCCAATAGTTTAACTAAAAAAGTTAGTCTTAAAACATTAATGATGAAATATAATATTGTTACCCATGTATGAATAGAGGCTAGCAGGTGACAATCAAGGTCTTTCTCATCCTCAGGTACGACTGCTTGGAGATTTCTGCGTGGTTCAGCAACACATGCTCCTTCAATTTTTCAGCATAACTACAGGATTTCTGGACGCCAAGTGTTTCGATATGGGGTACTCGTTGATAGAGCTGATGGAAAGGACCAAATGGAAGCCCAAGCACGTGGAATTTCGATATAAACCGGGCAAAATGAAAGACCTGTTCTTTGAGTTGTCAGCAGACCAGGTGTTCGTCGCAGTGAGAGACTTTCAGTGCGTTTACGTTTGGGGGAAGAACGGTAAACGGGAGGACACGATACATATAAACAACCGAATGTGTAAAATGAGGGACATGATCATGCATGATAATCAAATATACCTTATTTATGCGGCCTCACGAAGTATCAGGCACGTGACAGCTTACAGTGTGAAGGTGGGTATGTACAAATATACGAATTGTATCTTCTTATTCACTAGTAGGTTGGCATGATAACAATATGCTTTCATCACTAAGTAATTCAAATTTTTTTCGATCATTATTCGAAACAGGCCAGAATAACGTAACTACCTAGGAGTAATGTGCATTTTATACAAGTCCAGTTATCGTTTCTTTTGGATCGCTTACTCCTTTTAGTGAATTTTCGAAGAAAATGAAGCTATTGCAATGGCTTAAAAATTTTTGTAATGCAAATTTTTGAAATTTTTCTTCATGGAAATCCGTTTCAGACCATTCTAAAACGATTCCTGAAATTTACCACTTTTTCATATGTATTTATTTATTTGTTTATATATTTATATATGTGTCACTCCAGACGATATATCTGCCAGAGGGATCGAGATAAAAAATCCAAAAAAATTTTAAATTGTCAATTATATCAAAAGAAAGGATGAGTTCGTTGGCCAGAATATTTTGGAGTACTCCAAGGGTCAAATTTTGAAAATTTAGTTTCAAAAATCGCTTAAAAAAACGTGTTTTTTAAGGTTTTTTTAATGTGAATTACCATCTTAACATAGAAATATATGGTATATTCGGAATCAGCGTGAAATTCCCTATAAGAATCGGTTAAAATTATTCTTCGAAAATTCGCTCACCAACTCATGCTGCATGAATAGAACTTTTTTATCTCGAACTCTTCAGAAAAATTAATTTCGTTTCATACGAAAATTTTCCAAGAGTCGAGACTTGCAATTGATGATCATCACCATTTCCAGAACCCTGCAAAATTATATTAACGGATTATTATTTTTATGTAGGTACGGATAGAATATAAATATTATTTTCACTGTTGGTTAGATTAACTACCGTGGTCAGTATACTCTCAAGTGATCGATAATAAAGACTTTCGTGTGGAAAAAGGACGAATCTCAAAAACGTTGAACATTCTGTAAGCTCTACACCTTTGTCAAGTTTTCCCAAATCAGGATTTCGGACTAGTTTTTTCTGCAAAATCCGTAGACTCCAAGGAAACTTACCTAGATATCTAAAATATTCTGATGGGAGCAAGTCTTCAGATTTTCTTGTTATTAACTAAAAGCGAGAAAAACTCAATGATTGGCCCTTTTGAGAAGCAGATCGTTCCTTTGAAATGGATTGGGAGAATGGACAGTATCATATTTTCCGGTCAAATTGGCTCTTTGTTTTTTGTGCTTCCCATATTTCTTTGAGTTTTGATGCCATTCAAACGCTCAACCTTCGATATTTTTCACTTGATATTTGATCTAATCTAGGGAGAGGAGCGTGATTTTCAAGTTTTTTTTTCGTCCTTGACGACTAGAGAGAGCTACGTACTTGGCTACACCTATATAAGGGTCGATTAATTCTTTTTGAATTAGTAAGAGAACCGAGGGAAGAATATAATTTTTAATGAGTTCCTGAAGAGCTGCTAGATCTTGAAAATAAGCACTTCTGAAGTAGCGTATTTACGTATTATGATTTATAAAAACTTTGTCTGGATTCAGATTAAAAACATCTGGTGCGAGGCTTCACACTACTTTCCTCAGCTGCATTTGGCCCTCAATCTATTTTTGTGGAGATGGGGGTTATTTGAACTTGTTTCTACTGGTTAGAAGAGTAAGTTCTGAGAATTTCATCAAAATCTTTAGAGCAGTTCAGGAGAAAAGCTAAAAAAATGGGCTAAAAACGACGTTTTTTCACATAATTGAAATATCCCCCCCTTCCCTAATAATTGAACTGGAGGGCTGAAATTCGTAGGGTCTCATCCTCAGACATGCAGAAACCAATCCTCGAAATCGGAATTTTTTTAATCATTTCCGTAGGGGCCGCAAACGTTATCATACACATACATACATACATAAGGACTTACCTAAACTGTTCCAAAACGTGGTGAAAATTAATCTGATGTCGATTAGGACCAGTTAAAGGTGGAGTTTTAGAAATTGGGTTTCATGGTGATCGCAATACTTTCCATTCACCTTCAGGTGGGCTGAGGAAAGTAAAAATTGTTATTTTTTCTGAATTTTTGAAACCTGTTATTGTGTTATCAAATTTAGATAATCAACCGGTATCTTCAAGCCCCACGTCAAGATTTATCAGCTATGCAATTCAGATGGAGTACAAATTACAATAATCAATTTATCTTCCATTATTTAGTCGGGATGCGGCCCAGGGTTGTAGAAAAAAAAAGAAGAAACTAGGTACTTCATTCTACTTTTAATATTGCTTACGTTTTTTCACACACCACGTGGACATCTTCAAAGCAAGAGTTGAACAAAACGATGCCATAAACCCGAGTAAAACACGGATCAGTCAAAGGAAAACCCAGAAACTTCAGAATAGGTACTTAATGCTTGGATGGTACTCGACAAATGGCTCTATTGAAATTGGCAATAAGAAGAAATCGAGGTAGGCAGGCACGCACAGCTCTCCTGCACTCAAATTGATCAAGGACCAGGTGGTAAAATTCAGAAAAAGAAACAGCAAAATATTCATCAGAATAGGTAGTTGTTTTATCCCCCCCCCCCCCCCAGGTGAAATAAACTAGATGTTCTAACAAACTATATGTTATAAACACAACAGGTATGATTCCAAACTAGCTATTTCTACAACCAAACTAGATATTACTAACACAACAGATATGCGTACTATCACAATAGGTACGTACGTATACAAAATAGATACCCGGTAAATGGATACAGTTTACTCCTACTAGACCCTATAATGTAGGTCCCCTTACGAATTCGTCAATGCCAATTTTCTCCCTCCTGCTCAATGTCCGCGTAATGAGTGGCCGGCTTCCCGTACTCTATATCCACAGGTAAGGTCAATCCTGATATACCGACTCTTCGTACTCGATGTCCACAGGTAAGGTTGATCGCAATATCAATCTCATTTCTCATTCAACACCACTTAATCTCTCTCTACGCGATGCGAGCCCGAACCGAAGTGAGTCGCGAGCCGGTCTCGTCCACATAGCCCACGGTCCATCGAGACCTGTGGCTTTCACAGTAGTTGTTGCCCGGATGGCAGCAGTCAACATAAGGCTCTGTTGAAATTGGTGATAAGAACAGATGGAGGTAGGCAGGCACGCACAACTCTCCTGCACTCCCAATTTATCAAGGCCCAGGTGGTGAGATTCAGAATAGGAAAAAGCAAAAACCCACTTGGCTATGGCTGTTGAAATTGGTGATAAGACCAACAAGAGGTAGGCAAACAGGTTTTCCTGCACTCAAACCTATCAAGGCCCAGGTGGTAAAATTTAGAATTTAGAGTATGAGCAGCACAAATCAACTTAGCAGCTTGCTGCAGAGCTTGCCTGGGACAAAGACTTTTGGCTAACCTCTCACATGTTCAAAAAAGTATTTTTGGAAGATAATTTCGTAAATAATGCATAATACCGCAATAACCTATTTAAGCTTAATGTTCCTATAAAGGAAAGAAGATGGATTTTTGAAGTGACAACCCCACTTTGCAAGACGCAGAAGCTTCTGATCGCTCAAAGCCTGCTTATAGGCGTGGCCGTGGCCGGACCTGGACTTACGTGTACTGGAGTCATCATAGCGTGGCAGAGAAAGGATGGGATTGTCCTTTCCGAGCGACACACACAGGAATACGTCTGCTTCAGAACAGTCACCACCTCCTACGAACTAGTTATTTATGCGGAAACTACAGCCGTCAGCATTTGGGAACCAAGGTAGGAGCAACTCAACAGTGTATAATAAGGTTATTATTCATAGTAAAAGTGGAAACAATTGAATGTGGCTGCGGCAGGATGCACAACTCCCCGTTCATGTTTCCAGTGCTTTGTACCAGTTGCGCCACAGGCGCCAACGGCTGAGTCACCAGCTGTCGTCATTATTACCCTGGCGCTCGTAGACGGTCAGCATTTAGCCTCCTTGTCTCTCAAGCCAACCGAATCACAGTATTTTTAGTAACTATTGGTAACTACTACTCAGTAGATGGATGGGTGGACCACCTCATGGTGGGACGGAATTTTATTTTTCCGATCAAAACATTCATTCTTTCAATTCTTGTGGGAAATTTTACGCTGATTCCGGATATATCATGTTTCTATACTGAATTAGTTAATTAGCTGTAATATCATCAGGTTTTCCGTGCTAATGAATAATTAAGTCGAAGGATTGAAAAATCTCAACAAAAAAACGTTGCTGTAGCGTTGATGAGCTGGTGTTGGTCACATCGAGGCAGGACTCTCAGGTCTTCAACTTTTCTAGTATCCGAAAACAATTTTGTGCAGTTACAATGGTCAGTAACGAACATTTTCCAAGAATCATTGAATGTTTTGGGTGATAATTAGCTGTCTAGGGTATCGGAACAAGGGGTATATTCGGAATCATTTCCTATAAGAATCGTAAGAAACATAGTTTTGACCGGAAAAGCCGGATTTCGTCCCACTGTGCGCCTGCTTGGCTGGGACGACACATCTCAGTAACTTCACAATCCCCTGTCCACAGCGAAATCATCGGAACAAATTCTGATCCTCTCTTTGGAGAACAGCTGATAACGTCCGCGAAGGTCGAAAATCCAGCCTGAAAAGGATGTTCACTTTCTTGCGATGGAGTCACTGTTGAACAGTCCATAGAGGAGCAACCAAGCTCCCATCCACTCTGCGAGTTTATCCATGTGATGCGAGTTGATCATAATGGAAACCTCCTCCATCTTCCATGGTTGATCGCCAGCCCTCTTGGCTCTTTCATGGTACCTGTCTGATACATGAAAAATATATTTCCCGTACCCTGGTGGTTCAATTCCCGAAATGGGCATTGCCTACATCCTCCTCTCCCCCCCATTTTGTATTCAGAGCTTTACCCTTAAAGGATAATAAATATTCGACTTGAATCCTATTTAGTTTTATTATTGTACCTACACTGAAGTAGCAGCTTCTATGAATACCCAACTTAAGCACAATACGTAGCTATCTAGTATCGTGATCCCTCCTGGATCCGCCATGGAAGAAGGAGATGTTTACATTTTTGATTAACTATGTACTTATTCATGCCATCTCTGAGATTTCTCATCAATCCACAGAGGTTCACTCTTCATACCTTACATTACTTATTGCTGGTAATAATACGAGAAGGGTATGGTGGCAGCTGTCTCTACTATGAGATGCCTGCACGTTCATGTCATCCAACAGTGGACTTGTAATCCAGAGTTCCTGTGTCTGAATCCTGCGGGGGCCACATTTTTATCCTCCAACTATATTTCCACTTCTTCTATGAACTCAGATATTACATGGAATTCAAAAGGTTTGCCCCTAACCTGAGTTATTTTTCCCCCCGAAGGTCCAACTCCATTTTGAGGAAAGTATCAACTTTCGGGAATCCGGTTTACCTGAGGAACCTGGCGTTTACCTTCGTTGCAATTTTCACCGACAGGTCAGTATTATACCATCCCAACAATAATTTTACAGTTAGTCGCTGAAGATTTTGATACCTGTTGGTACAGCAATAATTATGGTAGCTGATGTGAAATATGCTCGTGTATCTACAACTATTCCTACTGTAAATATATGATGTGCTCATACGATAAATCCTAGTAGTCCAATTGTTATTATGGCATAAATTATTCCTAATGGTCCAAATGCTTCGTTTATTCAGCCAAATAGAAACACAATTCAACTGATTTCATTGATATATATATTAATGAGGGATGATACTAAACTAAATAAATGTTTGGTAATGAATCTAAAGGGTTGGAAATACCTAATAAATGTTTGTTCAGGTACGCTTATGTGTGGGATTGGTTCACTGGAGCGAGATGTTTTCGAATATACGCAATCTACGATCCTGATGGGGGAGAGTTCATGTGGACTAATGACAATACCTTGTTCATGATCACAGAAGATGACGTGGTCGACATGATTGGATTCAGTTAACTACTTATTGATACTTTTATACCTTAGTATTTTAATGGATAAAAAACCAATAAATTGAACGATTAAAAACCAACTTCGTTTTCACGGCGTTATGTTGTTTTTGTTTTTCGATCATCCCAGGTCATACCAGGAAACGTAGGATGGAGGGGATAATTATCCACTCGTATATCTCCTACTTAATAAGAATAAGAACAACCGGTGTACCTAAATAGAAACAATTTATTCATCAATCAACTTTCTGGATTCGACTAGAGTTGAAGTAGCTCTTTCAGTTCCTTATTGTTAAAACTTCACAACGCTTCTTAGTTTTGCAGCTTCTGCTTCGACAAGAGTTGCTCCACAACACTTAGTTCTGCAGCTTCTGTTTCAATCTTCAGTGTCCAGCAGGGGTGACAGCAGCAGCGTAGGCTCCGTGGGTGTACAGATGGAAATGCTTGGCTTTTTCTGCAGCGACCTCTGGAGTGTCCAAAACTTGGAGGGGTGCGCCGTTCTTGTCGTATCCTGGAGGAAGAGCGACGGGACCAGTCCATTTCTTTTCTGCTCCTTGCCAATGTCCTTGAGGAACCTGGTGGATCTGAAACGAATTCAGAGTAATATTCAAGAATGTTATGGTGACGATTAAAATGATAGGAGTATGTAAGGATAAATGTATATATACCTAGGTGCTCTACAAGGTCCATCTCATCACGGTCACATCAATCTGACTGTATCTATAAATACCTGAGGCTGGTTCCACTGCTGTTGCTGAGGAGTCCAAGATTGAGATTGAGGAGCCCAGGATCCTTCTTCGCCTTTCCAGGACCCATCGTCCTCGTTCTTCCAGGAGCTGTCATACTCGGGCTTGTAGGATCCATCATCTTCCACTCCCGAGCGGTCTTGAGCGTTCCAAGAGTGCTGCTCTGCTTCCTGGTGGGCTTTGGCCAGTGCGGCGAGGTGATTCGCTTTGGCGGCAGCGACTTCAGGTGTGTCGTGCACTTGAGTTCCCCAAGGCTGGCTGACGGCCAATCCAAACAAGCAAACCAAAATCTGCAAATTTTTTAAATACATAATTTATTTCATGTGAATTGCATGTTTATTTTGTATGTACCTATTTATTTCACGTATGTATATATATACCTAGTATATTTTAAGTATATAAGTAGACTGTAATGTAACTGGCACAGAAAGAAATACTTAGTAGCGTTGTGTGATTGGAAATTTACTTTTTCGCCCTCATAATTTGTTTGTTCGTTCTCATAACTTCCTAACTTTTCATCCGACTTCCACGATTCCTTTTGCGTTCTGATCAGTTGATTTGTAGCAACGTAAGATACTTACGTAATTTTGTGTCATCACTCGGGTGAGAAATGTAACATGAAGACAGTTGTGGATTTACCACTAGGCCCAGTAGGCCCGGCACCAAGGCACTTTCATTTCGAAGAAAAATAAAAAGTTGAACGAAAAACAAAAATGTTTAATTTACATTAAAAAAAAAGGATTCTACACATACTATTATTATACCGTGTTAGTATTATTAGGCAAATTCTGACACAATTTCATGTAAGTTTACGTGAAGTAGGTAAGTAACATCATAAACAAATTTGCTCGAGAAAAAGCAAGAAGGAAGGCAAGCAGGAAGGATTTATATATTTATTAACATTTTATGTATTATACAGTGTTGTAGTTTTTATTTCTATATAAAACTGATTATTCATTTGGCTCAAAGAATTATTATTTTCAATTGATT
This sequence comes from Lygus lineolaris, assembly GCA_030264115.1. Classification (NCBI taxonomy): domain Eukaryota; kingdom Metazoa; phylum Arthropoda; class Insecta; order Hemiptera; family Miridae; genus Lygus; species Lygus lineolaris. Next base: position 6,557,096 of record JAEMON010000005.1, read on the forward strand.
GGCCCTGAATTCGATTGATTCGAATTGATTGATTCGAATTGACTGAATTGATTCGATTGCAATATTAAATATTAAATACCTTTTCCAATTCTTTTTTGTGTTAACACTAAGGGGCGAAACCTGTAGTTCTAGCACGAAAACAAAATTGGAAAAGGTAATTAATATTTAATATTATAAATGATCAAAGAATCATCTTTAAATAAATTATTAGTTTGCTTTGACAAGAACAAGTTACTATTCATTTGAACAACATGGTGCAAAATGAGATATTTATTAACTATCAAGAAATTTTATTTCAGACAACAAAATCCTTCGATCAATGAATGATGGGGGGGGGGGGGGCAAATTCATTCGGGCCTAGGGACGCTGTAATGGTAAATCCGGCCCTGCATGAATAGAGACTAAGAAAATAAGGTTTGTTACTGGAAATGATGAACCAAACGTTGTATGGTCTGTTTGGTTGCTTATTTTATAATGAATAATAATAATTGGAAATATTATACAAATACGTATGGTAAATAACTACAGCCATAAATATTCAAGTCCGCACTTTGTCAACGTGTTGGTGCTTTGTTTAAATAGGTGAGTGAAAGATCAGGAATTTCGAAGAATTACACAAAGTTCAATTTCAATTTAATTGACGGAAGACTGTGTAAAATCACATTGTGAATTGATTGGTACAAACAAATAAAATAGTTCATCAATGATGTTTCAATTGGAACTCACCACAATTGGATTGGAGTCACTCTTCAGTGGTTCACATTGAACATGTGAACCCATAATATATATTATATATTCATTAATCATAAATCACGAATTTCGATGCATAAAAAATATTATTAAGTAGGTGGTTATATGTTTATATGAAATATTATAATTAATTATTCATCAATTCATTCAGCGTATCAAGCTACCGATTGTGATAATCCTTAATAGAGATTAAATAGGTTTTTTTCAAATATTACCTTTAGATTAACACGAATTTTGACCCATTTGGGTTAACCTAAAGGTGCCTAAAATTTTTTGAAAAAGGAAAACCTATTTGATATTGATTACTAATTATTCGAAATAGTAGTCGGAGATGAAAATTCCTCCAACAACTTTTAAATCATGATCATAATATTGAATTCGATAGACACTTGATGAACCTATACAGATAACGCACGTAATTAGTAATTACTTCCAGACTCCATTCATAGTAATTGCTGGATATGGTTAAACTATTTTACTTAAAAGCTACTTACTTAAGCTTTAGCACTTTAAAAGTTAAAAACACCTAGTTGGCAAGGTATGTGGCAACCAATACAACATCTTACCAGAGTCTTCATTGTGTTTGACGTTACTGGAACAACGATAATGCTCGAGTGATGTTCAGTCCTCACCGCCTTTCCCTTATATAGTAAGTTGATCGGAATGTTTCAAAACTTCCAAAATATCCCAACAATCCAGACTTCCCGGTGCTGATTATGCATGAGAGAACGGGCAGACATTTTCATCTTATTAGGATTGGTCGAGTGGACGCTCTGACCTTAACATCGGGTAATTACGATATAGTTGTTTGGGCGAAAAGCAATTGGTTCGTTACGGATTCTACCTCGTGCAATGAGCGAATGCAACGCCCAGAAAAATCTCTCATGGGAGTTGAAATAATGTCGAATGAGTTGCCAACATAGCAGACCCAGAAATTCTGTTCGTATTCTGTGCTCTTTTTATCGTATATATATGGGGTTAATACCGTGTACCTACCTCGGGTCAGTTGTTTTCAAACTCAATTTTAACGTCCAAGAAAATGCCCATTTTGTTTTTAAGTTGTATTATCAAATATAAATTGTGATCCTCAAAAATGCCTGAACCTCAGCGATCAAAGAGTTTACAGGCACTCTTACTACAACATTATTATAGCTTAGGATCAATAAGTTTTAAAAATACACTGCCAAAGAAAGGGCACAGAAGCTTCCTCGTGGCCTTCACAGTATGTCACCATTAAATTGTCAGAAAACTAGAAATTACCTGTTCACCATGCTCATGACGATAGAAGGCAGCGCAACCATAAAATAAAAAAACTTTATTTTTGGACAATACAAAGCACGGGGGCGAGAAAGATTCAAACCCGCCATTTACCCTCTCCCAACGCCTAAATTTCGCAGGAAAAAACGGCGTTTCTTTAAGTTTGCGCTTGCGCAGTAGATATTACTGATCCAATTTTCCCAATTATTGTACTTTGATTGTCTATTTTTATAGTGGCTTCAATTTTTCTACCAGTAAATTTTTCATATAAACATTTCAGGTAGACTAGTTCTTTCGCACATTCAGCAGCAGCAATATATTCGTTGTCAGTGCTTGATGTTGAGATGATTCGTCGTTTCTTCGAGCTCCAGCTTATGGAACAATTTGCGAAGTCCTTCCTGTTTTCAGGTTTCTTGGAGTTTTCTGTGAAGTGGATACCACAATAATTGATGACGTCTTTCAGGTATTTCAAGGTTCGCTTCAGGTTGACAAGGTCTTCCTCAGTTGGATACCTACTCGACTTTTCTGCAACTCATACCCACTGCATAGGCTAGATCGGGACGAGTTTTGGTCAAAGGAGACTTCCGACACATTTTTTGAATGGAAATCCATTTGACAATTTTTCACTTTCATGAGTTGGTTTAAAAAAAGGTGTAGACATAGGTAGGTTTCGAATTTTCCATTCGGTATTTTTCAAGAACTTGTTTGACATATTCTGCTTGTGACCTTTTTATGCCATCATTTTTACGATTCACTTCCAAGGAAGGAATGGCTGAGAGAAGTGAAAGGGGGCCATTAGGATTCAAGTTCCCTTCCAACCCTTTCACTTTGCTTGCACGTGATTAGGTATTTCTCTCAGCCCCTTCACTTTTGTCGACTAATGGGATTAAATTTCCCTTTCTCCTGTGACTATATAAGCTGTGCTCTTTCTGATGTACCTTCAGTTCTTGTTTGTCACTGATGATGGCCTAGCCGTCGAAATCCATTTAACTTTGTAACTCATTATTTTCGTGGACATATACAACGTTTTCTCTTTAACTCCGGTTTCTATTTTTATCGCGCTTTAAGCTTTGCCGACCTTTTCTCATATTCAATGAGGTTTTCGTCACCAGATACCGGCTCTTTGTAGGTCAGAAGAGCACTTTCTCCCAGTTCTTCTAAGTAGTCAAGATTGAGGTGATAATCTTGCAATCTTGCCGGCAATGTTTTTACTCTGGTCGATCGTCTTAGGTTTTGCCGAGTTGGAGTTTCAGGAGTTTGGGTGTTAGGAGTCGACATTCTCGAAGTGATGTACTCGTAGTTCCAAGTGTTAGACATTCTTCTCCAGGAACGGAGTCATTGTCAGTTTCATGAAGTTCATCTTCAATTCCACCATGTTCATTAGTTTCAGTTGCGACATGTTGTTCTCCAGAGACAGCAGAAATACTTTTGACATAAGTTTTGGGTTTATCTTCTAGATTCATGAAGTAGACGTCTCGGGAGTGAATGATTTTACGCTTTTCAGCATCAAAGAGTCTATCTATATCTATTATGCGCATAACCAAGGAATATATATATATGTGCGCTCTCGGTTCAAGTTTCTTAGTGTTTGTTGAATCTACTTGATTGAACGAGGTTTCTTGTGCGTAAGATCAGTATCGCCAGGGGTCTGTCCACTGCATCTTCAGGGGCCTGTTCTAGTGGTTTTTAATAATTGATTTTATTGATTGATGAACCCACATACTGTTGAATGAATCTCCGTTCGATTTTTGGATTCTACGAATCTTGAAATGTAAAACATCAAATTTTGAGGGGGTAAAAAAAAAAAAAAATCACGCTCGATTCCAAAGGTTCGTTATTGAAAATACTCGAGTATAAAATAAAAAATACTCGTCAAAAAATACTCGTAATAAACCAAAACGGAAAATTGTAGTTTATTTTGACAAAAATAATAAGCGGAATCGGTAGTACAGACCTTGACGAGTGAGAAAAAATGAGAATCGTGAGGGTTGAAGAATTTGATTGAGAAAATACAGCCAAAGTTTTCTTATAGGTACTTACTACGTTTCAATAATTAATTCATTGGTGCCTTTACTCTATATCCTACTGCATACTTTATGACTAGAACTTTTCTTTTTTATATAGTACGGCTATTAGTTCATTTGAACTCATTCAATGAGCCCAATATTCAATAGTACGTTATTTCAAATGAAAGCCAAAAGTCATATACCTACCTACGTGGGAACGGAACAGGAGGTTTGACAATAACACAAAAGAATTCGGAGGGTTGAGTCAGTGGCAGCGCAACCGTGCAATATTGAAAGAGGCGGAAAATTGAGATACTCGGAGAACTGAAACGTAAATGGCACAATAGAGTCGGTGATTGGTAACATTGAATCACAGAAAATGAAAAAGCTGGCGGGGGCCTGATAGCTGTACGTATCAAGGTTTATATTCGTTTTTCAGGGCAGTTGATTTTGTGGTTCTTTCACCCGTCATATATGTGTACTTCCCGTGGAACAGCGGAAAACAATATCGAATATTCTTCGTTTGGGTGAGTGCATACTTGATCATGCGAGGGAAGGGTGATGAAGATGTTGAAAACAATTGGGAATTATCATATTTTTTTTTTATTTTTTTTCTATAAGGTTATGGCTTAAAAGAAACAATATTGAAGTCGTAGAGCAAAAATATTGTATCTGTAATTTTAGATTTATTAAAATTATCATTATTGTAATAGGCGGGAAAGTTACGTTGAAACGGGTGTCTTCTGTCATTGGCCAAACCCGTCCATGCCTGTCAACCAAACAAAACTGAAAACGGAAAATCTCCAAAAACAACGCTGTTTCAGCTCCAGATTAGTGAGAAAATAATTAACTTAATTAGGTACTTGATTGAACTAATTAATTATTAATTAATAATAATCAATACATTATTTTTTCACTGCTCCCTATGTGATCTCAGCACATTTTCTTTCAGTTGTTCTTTTAGTGTGACGTATAACCGGGTGTCTCAAGGGCCCTTGGAATGCCGCCTGTTTTTCAAACAGCTGAGATTTTATTCAAAATTTTCTCCACGCCAGAACGATAAACTATTTATTTCTTTGTATTAACAGTTTTATTTTATTCCAAATAACAATAGAAGAGTAGAAAAAATTTGATTTTCTCATACACGATCATTCCCCATTGGTTTCTTCAATGAGCTGGTAGGAATAAATAGTTTGATTTGTCCAAACGGTTTCGCTAACAAATCCCGTCAATACACCTTCCCAAGAACACAACTAAAGAGGCTAGGTAGTCTCTGTAAACACATCTTCTCTCTCAAGGATAGTGGGAGAACGTGGGCACTTATGGTACCATATCACTCCAGAAGCTTTGAAGTTGCCTCCCTTCAAGTTAACTAACTGATTTCGAATTTACATTTTTTCAGAATCAAAGTTTCAGCCATGCAACATGCGTTAATAAGGGAATTTTTAAATGATGATTTGAACCACCAAACCTACCCTCAACCTACTTACCTTGCCAAGGAAATTTCCTGCCAACTCCAATTAATAATCACTCCAATTAATCGCTACAATGTCCCATTTACACGCGACGATAAATCGTAACAATTCAATAGTGCAAACCCGCCTTAAAGGACCGATTTCGCTCAAATTCGGTGTGTAATTGAGGGCTACCATTACCTTCTATAATTTCGAAACGATTGTATCAGTAATAAGTACTGAGCATGCGCAATTTTGAAATATGTTTCATGGCCATAACTCTGGAACTACTCGACTAATTGCGGTGAAATTAAGATTTTTATATTAAGAATTCCTACCTAAGAAAAAAAATCTTCAAAGTGAAAATACAACCGAAAACATGGGAGCGTAAGAATAATTTCAATGAATGTCTTTCGATCTTCAAAGTTTGAGCATAAAAAACATGGACACCTGGAAGTGCTCAGTCATGTAACTCATGGATTACCTACTGTAAGGCAGATGTGCACAACACAAGTTTTTCCAGGTTTCGCAATTATTAAAAAACCTATGTAGGTGGTGGATGTAACTTCCGCTAAGAGTTAAGGTGGTGGCTAGAAAAGACAAAGTTTCATTAACATCAACAGCTTGAAGCGAATTTATGAGCATAATATGAAAGTTGGATGTTCCTGTTGAACAAATAGTAAAGTTGCATGCGTGTTCAAGTAAACTGTAGCCAGAGGAAGAGCGGAAAATAAACTCGGCCGAAGCTATTTAAACGCAGATAGCGCCTCTGGACTCGGAGCGCAAACACAAGCCACCCCCGGACTTGGGCAAACACCTCTCCACCTACCTCTCATAATGAACAATGGACAGGGTTGAGAGACAAAGTGGGACCTGAGGGAGAAGAGATAACACCGCGAAATAGGGTAAATATTAAAGGCAATAAAAATTATACGGGGGATGCGGATCCAGCGGGGAAAAAGATCCCGAGCGAGCTGGTCTTACTGTGCGGATCCTCCGTTTCATTATAATAGTTGGTAGGTTCGTCTCTGCAGAGACTCGCAGCCTCGTCATCTGCATCATACAACGTAGAACAGCTGGGATAGAGTACGGATTTCATGGCTGGGCCGAGGTTTTAATAAAATCTTGATGCTTAAAACCATCATAGCTTCTTCATATTTGCTAAGTACATTGTTGCTTAATGCCACAATCACGTGAAGTGGTAACATGAATACCTACAGTAGTTAGTACAGCAATGGTGCTTATGTATTCCTCAGGTTTGTTACATCAATATTGTTTGTGGGATGCCATTATGGTTATACTTCTATGGGTTGAGGGGGAAGTATTTTGGCTCACTTCCGGTTCAATTTTCGTTTATTCAATTCGATCCGACATCTTTCGCAACTCCTGTGTTGTCTCTTCAGGGATGTGTAAGGGGGGTTATGCGGGCTTGTCCGCTTTAGTGTTTACATTGTTAGTTTTATCAGGTGCGATATTTTATCAGGTCTCCTTGTACATAGGTTTCCTCTTATAGGTTTGTAACAGGTGGTAAAGCTTATGTCTTTCATTATACATGTATCAGGCACGTAATATATATTTTACTGTATAATGGTATCCTCTATACGTTCTGCTAGGATAGTGAAGTGAGGTAAAATGGTTCGTGTGGGTAAAGCATTTTTGTTAAAAATGCGAAACTAGCAGGATAAGTTAAATTAAGCAAAAGAGATCAAGGTGGATACTACTTTACCACCTCTTACAAACCTATAAGAGGAAACCTATGTACAAGGAGACCTGATAAAATATCGTACCTGATAAAACTAACAATGTAAAGACTAAAGCGGACAAGCCCGCATAACCCCCCTTACACATCCCTGAAGTGGCAACACATGAGTTGCGAAAGATGTTGGATCGAATTGACTGAACGAAAATTGAACCGGAAGTGAGCCAAAATACTTCCCCCTCAACCCAATAGGAGTATAACCATAATGGCTACCCACAAACAATATTGATGTAACAAACCTGAGGAATACATAAGCACCATTGTTGTACCTACTAACTACACCTAAATGTTATATTCAAGGCATTGGGCAATGAATCCAACTCCAGAAGCGAGCAACTAATAAAAGCGACATACATTATACTTAAGCACAAGCCCAACTGCTATTGGAGTAAGTGTGCTTACTTGTACCTAATCGGATACATACCTACGTAGGTAACTCACAATAATCTAACCAATGAGAACCCCCTATAAGGAAGATAGTACTGTGGGTAGTAAGCACCCATGATCAGGTGCAGAAACCTAGAGACTGAGGATGACCTAAAAACAGGGGCGCACCCAGTATTTTCAATAGTGGGGGGGGGCTACCGGGGTATAAAATATCCCTGCCCCCCAGAAAAAAGGAAAGGACCCCTGGAAATTTTTTTTCTTAAATTGAGTGTTTAAAATTGCGTTTTTAGCCTAGTTGGGCTCTTAAAAATGTACTTACGTAAAAAATACTTTATTTTAATATGGAAACATGTGTATGGGACTTCATAATATTATTATGTTTCGTCGAGGAGGATGGATTCATCCTTCAAGTCCGCTCCATGAGCCCTGACTGTAGGACTTGTTAAGGTCAGGAGAGATCTCAATTGGAAAATATTTTTATGCCTACACCAAAGATCACTTCCCTTACAAGTTTAAAAATGTATAATAAGCAAGCAGTAGAGGTTCAGCAACAAATAAAGGAGGAATTATTAGAAACGCATTAGGAAGGAATAATCATTAGCCTCATCAGCCTCATCTTCGGGAACCCCCGAAGATATCGGACAGAAGAATTGTAAATTCTCCACATTCTACAGCTAAAAACTTCCCACGTTTTTCTACACCGCCTGAAATTTGGAAAAATTTTCACTGGGCTAATTTTTGCGAATGGATTAATTTGATTTGGAAAGAGTTTGATTTGGTTTGGAAAAAATTTTATTTGGTTTGGAAAAAGATTATTTTGGTTTGGAAAAAGATTAATTCAGTTTGGAAAAAGATTAATTTGGTTTAAAAAAAAAGGTTAATTTGACTTGGAAATGCTATAAGTATTACCAACACCGCAGCTAGTTGGAAAATACCTATTGAGTGCTCAGCGTTGGACAAAATATGTATAGTCATGCAGTAGATAGGTATGACAACATGACAACGGAAAAAATCTAATAAGTGTTGTTTGCAATTTTTGAACTAGGTACCCATGGAAATATTCAATTCAGATGGGTCAATCTTATATGAAATTTCGCGCTGATTCCGAGTAGCTCATCATGTTCTAAATTTGCAATGGTAGTATTTGATAAGGGGAAAAGTTTGATGACGGTAATTGCACGTGGAGGTCCCAGCAAATGACACGATGGATAATTTAGCTACTCTGGGAACCTCTACCTTATGATAACGATATTTTTGTGGACTGTATTTCAAAGCATAGGTCTTGTACTAATAAATAACCAGTGACTAGATAGATGGGTATGACTAGGGAAATAAATAAGATAAGAGATAGATAAATAAGTTTCACCTAGTTTATTACAAAAGGTTGAGGTGACTTGTGATATTGTTGTGACTAGATAAATGATTCCAACCTATAAAGTGGCCACTATAAATACAATAAATAGATAATAAACAGATTGAAAGGTATTACAGATAATTATTGCTAACCCCAATGTTGTTGTTGACACTCCCGAGAAAAAACGTGCATTGGTGATAGGTATGTCTGAAAATCCATTTTCTATCTGCCAAAAGTGATCAGGAGTGTCACCATTCGATTCAGCGTGAAAAATTACTAGGAAAATGATACCCAACTCCTCCAGTTAAAATCATCACGTATCACACCCAAACACGCGATTTCTTCGAAAAAAAACCCACGTTTTTTTCATTCAAACCTGATTTGCTCCCCTGATTCCCATAGTAAAATTAAAAATGATAATATCCTTGGAAATCTGATAAAACGGAGATGGGTTTTCCGTTCTTGCAAACGGAATTCATTGGTAAGGTTCACTTGAAAACTACTGATGAAATTCATGATGAAATGTGAAATACGACAAAAATTTAAGTTTAGGCTCTCCAAGAGCTCAATGAATACAGTTTCAATGACTTGAAAATGACTTTATCTTATAGGAAATTCGACGCACTTTCCAACGGTGTCCTTATTTTTAATTTTGAATAATCAATTCAGGGAGTTATGGCCATTTTAGTGACTTAAAGTCGAAAACACGAACAAAATCTTAAAACTGAAAAAACTCACGAAAATAGGGGGTTAACAAAAAAACTCTTGGAGACACTTTTTGTTGGAAATTAGTTGTAGAATCGATCCCTGAATTTTCGCTACTCGAACCTGAGACACCCTATGTATATGTATATGTGTGTCACTCCAGACGATATCTGACCGAGAAATCGAGATAAAATATCCGAAAAAATTTTACAATGGCAATAATATCAAAAGAAAGGGTGAGTTCGTTGGCCAGAATTTTTGGAGTACTCCATGGGGTGAAATTTTGACAATTTAGTTTCACAAATCGCTAAAAACGTGTTTTTGAGGTTTTTGGTGTAAATTACTATCTTAAACATAGGAAAATATGGTATATTCGGAATCAACTTGGAATTTCCTATAAGAATCACCCACCAAATCGGTTAAAATCATTCTTTAAAAATTCGCTCATCAACTCATGCTGCATGAATGGGACTTTTTTAATTTAATATCCAAGTACTGATCCTTCCCCAGTTTAACCCACAACGAGTAGTCATTATGAAGAGATAAGCTGATTCGAACAGACAATTAATTCGATAGAGCTGCCTCGATCGTAGGTTCAGCGTCGCTTCGTGGGGTCAATGGCATCTCAGGAACGTCGGTGGATTGCCGAATATTGAAGTTCTGTCGCGGTAATATTGGCTCCCTTGAGATAGAAGCTCTCGGATATTGTGGTGAAACCGTTGCAACCGTGTTTCATTCCTAGCACCCCTTCTCTATCTCTCTGATACATTTCTCATAGTTGGATCGGAGGGAAGGAAATATCGAGGAATTCTAATAAAGCCTGCTTTTCAAAAACGAAAATTAATATTCGTAGCGATGGCATTACGTAGAAACCTCGTATCTGCACTCTTTGTAGAAAATGAGGTTTTTTGGGTTTTTGAAATGAAAACCTCGTTTCTCGGAGGGTAACCCTTCTGCGTGGAATACTGTTTTTCTGTGGCCGATAATTATTACCGATGGATTTATCTTGTGGAATGAATCAGTTCCTGTGAGAACACCGTAGTTAGCAGCGGCGTGGTTAGTACTTGCGTGGGTGACCGCCGGCTTAGCCGGTACCACACATCTCAGTTTTTTTGCGTCGGGCCGTCGTCGATCCCCTCACACTTAAGGGGGTGAGGCAATGAGTAGCCATGAGCTAAATCATCAGAACAAAGTCTGATCCTCCCTTTGAGAGGACAGTTGATGACGTCCACGACGCCGAGAGCGGCAGACGGACGAAAATTCAACCTGAAATGGTTTACTTTACTTTACTTTGGCCGATAAAAATACTAAGTATAGGCATAATTTCAAGTCATTCACAATCATGTTTCTTCCGTGAAAAGAGTACATACCTACCGACCTTCTGTATATAACAGTTTGCAATGACCTTGTTATAGGAATGCTTGGCATTGCTATGTATAACCAGGGCTCGGTTCACATCATTTCCCTGTGCGTAATGAAAATATACACACATCAGCTGCTGGAAGTTTTACTCAAGCTGTTACCTCTTTCCTCTCGTTTGAATGAGGAGGTTTAATTGTTCCAATGTTTACAGTAGATATTATTTCAGAGGGAGGAACGTATCCAGACTCAGTCGTAAAAGAAATGTGCTCCCCTCGAAGTTGTAGGGATGAAGGGTTTGGGAGAACCCCCAGGAAGGGAGGGATTTAGAGCCCTAGCTGTAGGGCGATGGGAAGGGCTCATCAAGCGAAATTTATATTTTGCACAATGGAAAAGGGCAAACCTAAAGGGTTAGAAGCTTGCGCTCTGAATGTTGGCCAGCGTTTCCTAAGCCCTACCCCTCAGTTCCCTAGTAAAACCTATAATTTTCACCGACCGCTAATCTAACTCTCTTTGGACAGTGGCGAGTTAAATATAGAGGGAGGGGTACAAAGGCCTTTGTGGTCTAACCCGTACATCCCCGCCCTGGTTCTACTCAGTGATAAATCCTCTCTTGAAGACTGGAGGAAGGAGGGTAGCTGAACCGCTTTCTCTACTTTAGATATAATTTGTACAATGGAAGACACATTTCTAGAGCCGAACCTTCCTCTTATTCACGTCCTTAACTTTTTTCTCCATTCTTCCGAGAATTTTTTAAAACGCATTTCCTGGCGGGTTCCAAGGGTGATAACTATGAATCACAGTCCACTTTCAACTAAAGGTCTGGACGTGTATACTTTCATAATTTACATGGAACACGAAACTAGGATATTGTAATTTTGAAAGCTATAATGCAGGGACTTTTAGCTATATGGGCGAGACTCGGGAAATTGATTCCACAACTGTTTTTTAAACGGATGTTTTTCTTTAGGCGATTCGACATTTTTGTTCACTCTTTTTCTATCTTCCCTCACTAAATCACTGAAATCAGTTGAAACTAGTTCTGACGGTTAGTAAGAACAGAGTTTTCATTCAGAACTAGTTTTATATATAACTTCCTTCACTTAAAAAACTTTAAGAAATTAAAAAAAATTGTGTGCTTAAAAAACTTTAAGAAATTAAAAAAAATTGTGTGCTCCAAAATCAAAATTTACACTCGCATTTTGCGTTTCAGGGCCTCCTGAACAAATTTGTTTTCGCGTCTGGCTGACTGTCCGTCTGTCTGTCCACATTTCCTTGCCACATCCATAACTTCCACAATTTTGATCCGATTTCAATCAAATTTTTTGGGATTGTGCGGGTTAGCCCCGTGGTGGTCTCCTATGAATTTCATCGCCATCGGACTATGGGTAGCGTGAACGCATGCGCAAACGTAAATTAACATATTTCGCTCAAATTTTGAGGATAGTTGATGGCTGACTCTAAGACAATCATCTATTAATTTCGTAACGATTGGATCAGTAATAGCTACAGCGCAAGCGCAAACTTGAAATTTGTTGTTATAGACGTGGCTACGGAACAGCTAGAAAAATTTCAGTGACATTTTCAGAGAATAATCGAGTTACACCCTAGAGAGTCCCCTGTGAATTCAGATCACTAATAGCGTTTGCGCATGTGCAAACGTGAATGTCCCGAAACTACGATTTCTCAGTTCGTAGTGGACCAATTTCGCTCAAACTCGGAGGGTAGTTGAGGACTGACCCAAGAACCATGAATTTCATCACAGTTGGATCAGTGATGTCTACTGCGCAAGCGCAAACTTAGCCGTTGCGTGAGGTTAAATGGCGGGTTTAAATATTTTTGCCCCCGTGCTTTGTACTGTCCAAAAATAAAGATATTTTAATTTTCGTTTGCCCTGCATTCTATCGTCATGAGTATGGCGAACCGGTCATTTCTAGTTTTCTAAAAATTTGATGGTGACATACTGTGAAGGCCACGAGGAAGCTTCTGTGCCATGTCCTTGGCAGTGTATTTCTCTTGTCTTCTCTATAATATCAATTACATATTTATTGGCAATTTGGATTTTCTAGTTCGCACAAGGTGTATTCACCATCTGCCAGGAGGATATCTGCGGTATTCACAGCTGTAAGATTCACAACTTCAATCATTAAAAACCTTCGGAATTAACGTCTTCACGGGCGAGTACCTTGGAAACCAAATCGCTTTTTTATTGTCCACTTTATTATTTTGTTGTTCAGTCTACCGAAGGTAGCGGAAGCTTTATTTTCACTTTGAGAATCTAGAAAATGTTTGTTCTGCAAAATTGAAATTTCCACTCGCATTTCACGTTTCCTGAACAAATTTGGGTCAGTGTCTGTCTGTCCGCATTTCCTTGTTAGTCATTATCTTCCAGATTTGTCATCCAATTTTGTTCAAATTTTCAGGGATTATTCGGGTAGGGCTCCTTTAGCACCCGTATGCATTTCATCAAGATTGAATCAACGGTACTCTCAACGCACGCGCTAACGTAAATTTTGTTCCGATTAAGAGTTTTGAACTTACACAATTTTTGATTTCAGATTTTTCGGAAGCGAGGAAGCTATGTGCCATTTCCACTTGGCAGATTATTTTTAATTGAACGTGCCCACAACTTCAGTCGTTATACAGGTTCATGACCTCTTTATAAGTTAGGTACCTCCTCAGAACCTTCCTCACAGATTGAAGATGGCATTTCTTGAGAACCCTTCTTAGACTACGATTCAGAACCGCTGGTCAATACAGGTCTTGTGTAGGTACTTTGCATAGGCGAAATTTCGAAGTAGGTACCTACTAGGTTCCTACGTGAAATTACTACACTGTTTAATTATTATTGAACTAGGCCATAACAGCATCGTTCTTCTGCCTGTGCTACCTAACTAGTGACCTCAAGTAGACCAACCCATCGACCACTGTTTCCGTTAATTTGTAGGTGCATTGCGAGGTACCTATTACTCTTTTTGGCCTTCTTAAACTTTGTTCCAGGTTGGCCAATGAAGACTAATTACTGCCAATCGCATCAATACCGCATCACTATCTCAGCATATTATCCAATGAGACGTTCGACTGAAGTAATTTATTTAACAACACTTCAACGAACAGACTAGTCGATCTGGTCCCTTCAGATAGGACAGGGACATGGAATTAGATGGTTCCGCCAATCAGGCAACCCAAAGTCAGTAAGTAGCACCTTCCAACTCAAAATTCCAACTAGACAATCGGTACCATCTTAACGTTATGGTCATAAAGCTGTACTTCCGTAGCAGACATTCTTTTAGCGAATTTTCGAAGAAAATGAAGCTATTG
>JAEMON010000005.1:6723999-6737445 GCA_030264115.1 Lygus lineolaris
AATAGCTTCATTTTCTTCGAAAATTCGCTAAAACGTTGTCAACCATTGTGAATTTGAATTGGAAATACCTATTCATCTTGACGGGAACTTGAATATTGCCTGAAAGCTTTCAACATTAAAACATGGATTTCTAAACGAAGAAATCAATGTTTCGTATTGTGAGATTTGTCGAGGGAGCCTACTTTTTTCCTGATGACATAAATACGTGGAGCTTAAAAATACGAAAGGAGAAAGAAGTCCTTTGATGAAGTGACTACTTGAAAAGTGCTCCCTCTTGGAAGGATAACTCAGTTTAGACCCTAGCCTGTCTCCTTTCGGTTCCTAATGGCGTCAGGCTCAATCGTATAAGGCACGTTCGAAATTAAATTCTTCTTCCATTATGGCTAAAGCTAACTAAAGAGTCGCGTTCGTCAGAGATGGAACCCGCAGTTTTGCATGTCCAGCGGCAATCCTTCTTCAGTAGCTGTATAGTTAACTCAAGGGGATTCACTCGGGCTTATTCAACCTTCACGCCGTTATTACTCGGGAAATGATTTGGAGTTCTTTGTTTCTGCTCTTCCAAAGGTCGGTACAGTCAGAAGGACCTAATCTTCGTACTTGACGAAACAATTGTTGTCCTTCAAAGTCACAATATTCCCTCTCGTTTTAGCGAATTTTCGAAGAAAATGAAGCTATTGCAATGGCTTCAAAATTTTTGTAATGCAAATTTTTGACATTTTTCTTCATGGAAATCCGTTTCAGACCATTATAAAACGATTCCTGAAATTTAACACTTTTTCATATGTATATATATACCTATTTATATATTTATTTTTATATATATGTGGCACTCTATAATATAACTGCCTATAACTGCCCGAGGGATGAGATAAAAAAAATCCAAAAAAAAATTTAAAATGTCAATAATATCAAAAGTAAGGCTGAGTTCGTTGGCCAGAATTTTTGGAGTGCTCCAAGGGGTCAAATTTTGAAAATTTAGTTTCAAAAATCGCGAAGAAACGTGTTTTTTGAGGTTTTTGGTGTGAAATACCATTCTAAACGTAGGAACATATGGTATATTCGGAGTCAGCGTGAAATTTCCTATAAGAATCACCCACAACATCGGTTAAAATTGTTCTTTGAAAATTCGCTTACCAACTCACATGCTGCATGAATTGAACTTTTTCTTGTGTTTCAAAGTTTTCTGGACAACTACTATGTGGAATCATGGAACCTTCCTGATGTTAATCTACTCGCCCGTAGTGGACTTTATTTCGTCGAAGATACCCACTCCTCACTATAAACTAGGAATACCAATATTAAAACTTCCTTACGTAGGTACTTACTTCGATAGTTGGAGAAGTATATACGATATGATATCATATTCGTGGTATAGTATTACGGAAACGTACCAGACCGTGTCCTTGAGGAAGAATGAATTAGCTTAGTTTAGGTTTATTATTTTCAATAACAAACTTCTGGAATCGAGGAAGAAAACAATTTGTTTAACCCCCCTCAAAATTTGATGTTTTACTTTCCAAAATAAGTACCTAGGTACATAGAATCCAAAAATCGAATAATAAAAAAAAATCCGACTGTCCCCCATACGCAGCACTTTTCTTAGTCACCATGGACCAAATTTATTGGCCAAACGTGATTTTCTCTAGAAATCGATTTCCATATCAATTTCGATACGATCGAATCAGCATTCCCACATGCGCATGCGCGGAAACCTGGCTGAGTCCATCAGATCAGAATAGTAGACGTCCATGTTACGCTGTTCGATGAGGATATTATACTGCTCCCCAACTTGGCAGACATTTTCGAATGTCATCTTCCTGTATGTTTAATACCCGATGGCCTGAGTACTCATTGACTCATTGTAAGTACCAAAACACTCCTATGCAACGCACGGGTTATCCACCAAGTCTTTGGTTTCCAGATGGAGAAATATCGTGTACCTATGAGAAATTCACATTTTTTTCTATTTTTTATTGTTATATGGAATAAAATAATACTGTTAATACAAATAAAAAATAGTTTATCGTTCTGGTGTGGAGAAAATTTAGAAAAAAATCTCAACTGTTCAAATAACAGGCGGAATCCCGAGGGCCCTTGATAAAACCATTTTATACGAGATTGCTTTGGAATAAGTGAAAAAAGAATTAATTCAAATAATTGATCAACAATAATAAGTAATTAATTACATAATTCAATCAATAGGGAATTTTGATACATTTTTGTTAGTTGTTTTTCTGCAAGATAAAGGCTTAAAAGAAATAATATTGAAGTCTTAGGACTAAAATAGTGTACGTGTGTAATTTTAGAACATTTATTGCAATTTTCATTGTTGTCATATATTGGGAAAGTGACTTTGAAAAGGGTGTCGTGTGTCATTGGCCAAACCCGTTCAAGATGCCAACCAAACAAAACGAAAAACAACCACTCTCCAAAAAAAACACCGTTTGACCTCCTGAATAGTGTGAATAAAATTAACTGAATTAAATAATTGAATAAATTAATTATTAATTGTTAATAATCAATTATTTAAATTAATTCTCCTTTCACTGCTCTCGATGCACTCTCAGCACATTCTTTTTTGGTTGTTCTTTTAGTGTGACGTGTAAAAGGGTTTCTCAAGGGCCCTTGGAATGCCGCTTGTTATTTGTACAGCTGAGATTTTATTCAAATTTTTCTCCACACCAGAACGATAAACTATTTTTTCTTTTATTAAAAGTGTTATTTTATATTCCGAAAACAATACAAAGGTACCATACAATACAACAAACAATACACAATTTGATTTTATCATACACGATAATTACTCATTATTTAATTAAGTTCACTTTATTCTCACTAATCAGTAGCACAAACAGTGTTGATTTAGGAGATTTTCCGATACCCTCTTTTTGTTTGGTAGGCATCTTGGACGGGTTTGGCAAAAGACAGACGACACCATTTCAAGGACAATAATGAAAATTCCAATAAATTTTCTAAAATTACAGGTACACAATTGTCCTATGACTTCAATATTATTTTTTTCAGGCACCTTTCAGGAAAAAAATTAAAAAAAATGATAATTTCCCATTCCAAAGGATATTGTTTTATAATACATCTCTGTTTAGATCAAGCGAATCCAGTTTCAGTTTGAATTGGTTAGTTATTGCTTCCAGCTAGTTATATTCCGGTTCATACTATCATAGCAGCAGTGGAACTCCAAACTAGGTGAAGAGGGTGTCGCTAAGCGTTACAATGGGGACGGCCTGTTGTTCTGCGGTCCGCACCCCCCCTGAGTATACAAACTAGGTATCGTAGGAACTTTACCGCTCGCACCTCCGGTGTTTACTGCGTCGCTCATTGATCGAAATCAGTTACCTACGATAGTTCTTGAAAGCCACTGCCTCTCAACACTTAGTTCATAAATCAGAGATGTAGTTACCAGTGGCGTATCCAGGATTTGTCTCCGGGGGGGTCTAATTAAAGGCGTCGAACGAGGGGGGGGGGGGGGGGGGGGGGGGGGGGGGGGTTGTCCTCCCCTGAAAGAATTTTGAATTTTGCTTTGTATTCGTGCAAGAAATAAAAAAAATGTTTGTCCTCCAAAATCAAAATTTCCACTTTCTTTTAGCGAATTTTCAAAGAAAATGAAGCTTTTGCAATGACTTCAAAATTTCTGTAATTAAAATTTTCTTCATGGAAATCCGTTTCAGACCATTCTAAAACCATTCCTGAAATTTAACATTTTTTAATATGTATATACATATAGGTATATATATGCCTGCCGATGACGCTGAGTGCGAAACCTTCAGACGAGTCGTAAGTTCTATATTTGTGTACTTCATTCCCAATCAATTCATTAAGTTGTCTCCGTTACTCTGTGTTCCCAATCAACTAAACAATATATATTATATATGTGTGTGTGTGTGTGTGTGTATGTGTGTGTGTGTCATTCCAGACGATATCTGCCCGAGGAATCGAGATAAAAAATCCAAAAAAATTTTAAAATGTCAATAATATCAAAAGTAAGGATGAGTTCGTTGGGCCGACATTTTGGAGTACCCCAAGGGGTCAAATTTTGAAAATTAAGTTTCAAAAATCGCCAAAAAACATGTTTTTTGGTGTGAAATACCATCTTAAACATAGGAACATATGGTGTATTCGGAATCGGCGTGAAATTTCCTATGAGAATCACCCACCAAATCGGTTAAAATTATTATTTGCAAATTCGAGTCGAAAATGGAGCTCCCAGATCAGCTGAGTCGAAAATGGAGCTCTCAGATCAGCTGAGTCGAAAATGGAGCTCTCAGATCAGCTGAACGGCTCCTAATGCCGCTAGACATATCCATGATCTATTGTTTTTCCCATCAAGGGAGAAATTTCAATAAAAGCTGTAACTTTAATACGGTTTACTCGGCCTTATCCTAAGCTGAGGGATTTTTCATGGGTTTCGTCCTGTTTCCTCTGGATGGAATAAACTTAAAATTATGATTCACATCTTAAAGTATGTCATTGTTATTGTGTAACATACGTAAATCAATCAATTTTTCTCTATTTCTCTAATATTTTCCATACGGACTTTTCCGATCATTCAGGGTACGTTCCAATATTAGGGCCTAGCACCGATTTTAGGGATAGTCCATTACAATAATCTTAACCACATGACTGATTACGATCATTATCGAGTAATGATTATTCGAGCTGGGCAATAATTTTAATCGTCATCATAATTTATAGAAATCATTATTGCCCAATTCTCCTCTATACCATAGTTGAAGTTATACTTATTGACTCCTCCAAAACGGAAGAACACTCGTTACTCGTTTGCTAAATAAAGCGCTGCGTGACTTGACTGTTTTTCGCCCATTTCATTATATTATAATCCCCCCACTCCGTGGTCGACCAACCTCGGTTTTATATTAATACGGAGGGAAAATAAATATGCCGTGTTTAATAATCATTAGCGTGCCGTCTTCACATTAAACGGGCAGTGAGCGGGTCCACTGACGGACTTTTTCACTCCTAATCGGGGGATATTCAAACTCAGTTGCTGTAACACCCCGTTTACGAACGTGTAACCTTTCACGTCCTACGGATAGAAGCTAATCAGGTCACTCATAATGATTTGGGATCGCTTAATAGGTTCTGGTCGCGTTTTGTTCTATTCTATGACAACGTACTAGCATTTGTCCGCTTCTACCCTTGAAAACCGATAACTACTTGAGCTCCCACGTATTTTAAATGCAACCGTAAGGTTCGTGAGATAAAACAGATTTCGTGCTCAAACTTCGAGGAAGTGATTTGACTACCGCAATCTACCTGCGTACACGACCGTGACTTGTATTTCATGAGTATTATTTACTTTTTCACTCAGGCTTCTTTCCAAACAAAAGACCATATTCGTATATACAGGGTGTCCGAGAAAGGTTGGGATTCCAAACATCAGGAATCGATTCTACAAATAATTTCCAATAAAAAAAGTCGTTCAGCTATTTCTTTATAACCCCTTGTTTTCCAAGTTTTTTAACTTATGAGATTTTTTTCGTGTGTTCGACCTTGTCTCACTAAAATGACCACACCTTCCCTAATATTGTCTATTTAAAGTAAAAATTTAGGATATCGTTGAAAAGAGCATTGAATTTCAGATAGGCTACCGTATACATTTTTAAATTTGTAACTAATCTGTTTGTTTGTTTTTTTTGTTTTTTTTGTTTTTGAAGTTATACTTCTTTGCACCAGTTAGACACTTTGGGATGGGATGTTGGTCGAGAAACCGCATCACGCTGGAAAGGAAGAACACTTTTTTGTCTGCTACTCCCCTCTAGTTTTTTGGACTCGTCCACCGATAGACCAGCGGCCTCCCCGATGGGACGTAATTTGAACTCTTCTAGTTTACTCGCACGGTTGCCAAGTTGGGGATTTTCACCCTAAATTTAGTGGTATTTTTTATTGGAAGGGTTTTTTGGGGGTATAAAACGTTCGGTTTTTTTTTTTAGGGTTTTTATTTTTCAAGTCCGGGAGAAATTAAACCTACATAGCATATTGTTCCTATATTGATGCTGTATTTAGTAGATATCTT
Source organism: Lygus lineolaris (assembly GCA_030264115.1). Lineage (NCBI taxonomy): Eukaryota > Metazoa > Arthropoda > Insecta > Hemiptera > Miridae > Lygus > Lygus lineolaris. Next base: position 6,730,052 of record JAEMON010000005.1, read on the forward strand.
GCAAAGTTTGAGTCTGGAATATAATTATGTTAGTTACTTTAGTTATCACAAGCCAATTGTGTCTTTCTTGGAATACGATTTCTAATGACCAACCAGAAAATGAGCAACATGAAAGAATGATTATAGAAGAAATTACTGATAATGATAATATAGATGTATAATATAATAATGAACTCACGTATAATATATTGAAGATATCTATATATATATATATATATATACTATATATTGAATAATATCGAAAAATGTCTTATATTTCATTTATATATCCTGTCTGTTTGTGTGCGTGAGTGGGTGTTTGAGAATGGCCAAATAAGTATAACTTCCACCGTCTGGTCCGACGCAGACCCAGTTTTTTTTTTTTTTAGTCCAAGCTTCCAATTTGGTAGTTTTAGTTTTTTTTTTAGAAAATTCGTAGGAGATTTCCACTCATTTTCCGTGGAGGAAAATCAACTACGACTTCGGAAAAAAAAAACATCCTAAAACCCTTTGCTTTCCAACGGTAGGTATAGTTAAATTTAAATTCACCCCGTAAATTGAGGGAGGAAGATGCGTTCAAATGCTCCGGGGGACGGGTATTTAAGGGTGTTTTACGGCTACTGATGGTTTGTGGTGGTAGGTATCGTTTCCCATGTTATTTTTGACGCTGAATCAAATGGTCACACTCTCAAATAATTTTGACTTTCAGAAAGCTCATTTTTTGGCAAATATGGTCAAAATAAGCACTATTTAAGAATCATTAAGAACGACCCATCAAACATTAAAAATTAGTAGTGAAAACCTATAAAAATGCATCTGTTGAAATAGGTCATAATAACTTTGTCTCCCCAGAGGTCCCACCCTGAAGGAGTACGAGTACAAAACACAGGCTCCGTATTTTGGGAAATTAGTGTAACATTCACAGAAGAAATTTGGTGGTATTCGGCTATGCACCGAAAATCCGATTTCGAGGATTGGTTTCTACATGTCTGAGGATGAGACCCTAAGAATTTCAGCCCTCCAGGTCAATTATTTTATTAGAGGGAGAAGATAGTCCAAATAGGTGAAAAAACGTCGTTTTCAGCCCATTCTTTAGCTTTTTTCCCAAACTGCTCTAACGATTTTGATGAAATTCACAGATGATGATGGATTTACTCTTCTAACAAGTAGAAATAAGTTCCAATGCCCCTCATCTCCACAAAGTAGACCCGAAATATAGGGCCGAAATCAGCATTAAATCCGCAAAAATTGCCTTTTTTCAGGTTTTTACGGCTGATGAAAGTAGCCTGATGATAGTAGATGATGTTAAGCCTCGCACCAGATTTTTTTTTCTTTTTATCCATTTTTTCGAATCATTCCGTTCGAATTTGATAATGAAAGTTTTACTCGATATTCATAGACTTCGGTTTGCTTTGGCACAGTGGTTTTAAATTGCTTTATGTATTGGATCCGTACGGTCTGTACAATTGTCCACACAATACCTCCAACCCGACGTATTTTCCCTCTTTTTCAGCCTCATAAACCTTTCGATCCGCTTGTTTGTGCGTGTGCTTTTCATTGTGCCTCTAGTGTGGTTAAAAGGGCCGATTGAATACGCTTTTATGTAGAAATTCATTTCCTCCGTTTGGGGGGCCGGACGTTCACAAAATCCATTCTGAAGGAGGCTATCAATTTAATTACTGAGTTTCATTTGTTTGTCATTGTTGACGAGTGCACGCGGTAAAAAGAAAAAATAGATGAAAATTAATCACAACAAATTAGTTATATTTTGGTTGTTTTTTTTTAACTTTAATATTCTAAATCATGAATTGTGAATTGTATTGTAAATGAGCTGAATTGTCAGCCTCAAAAATCTTAAGATTGACAAAAACTCGCGAAAACTCTTATAGACACTTTCTGTTGGAAATTACCTTTAAGAGCAGCACCGCTAATTGTTTAAAAAAATAAATAAAATAAAATAAAACCACAATTAGCTGCAATATTGGTAAGTTTTACCCTTAAACTAAACTTAACATGATAGGACTAGGTATATCACGTCCAATGAGTAATCGCTGTTTACATCTCTGGTTCTAGGCTCAAAGAGGTCCTACCTTTCCTGGTGGAAGCGCATTGCTCATTAGTTGTAGGTACTTAAAATACTTTGCCACTACGAATATAAAGCCATAGGGAATCAAGCATCACTAAAAAATGTAAAAATTTAAGTAAAATGAAAATAAAAACCACATACTTACCTGCCCATACCCACTGGTACGTAACCACTAAGGCTCGCATGTAGTCTCATGCATAACCCCCCTTTTACAGGAAAAACTACCAAGAGCTGCAAATATTAGCCACAATTATAATCTTCATACTTGTCTGGCTGAGAAAAAGCTGCCAAATAGTTGCATAATAATATAAATGATATATGATGATAGGTGGAATAAGGAAGAATGAAGAACTGAGGTAATATACATGAGTACGCCTTTTATTTGCAACATTGAATATCATAAAGCTGCTTAGTCCTAAACTATACTAGAAGGGAAACAAAAACTAAAAAATAAATTCGAAAAATCTTCTCTATAGGTACCTACTACAGAATAAGATTCTCTGTCTGGCGATCATGGGGCACGAGAAAATCCAAATTAAACACGACTCATTTGGGACCAACCCCAATCTTACAACTAGGTAACAAATGAGTAGATATGGATTTTTAATTTAATGCTTATTTTAATGATTCTAAATTAATGACTGAATTATTCTAGCACATGTGATACTCATGTTTAAAATTATAACTGACTGGTAAAGTTAACTTAGTTTACCTAAGTATATAATTTTTATATATTTTTTTTAAACTTAGGCTGAAATAGAAAGCTTTCGAAACATGTACAACTGTGGAACATATATCTGAAAACAACAAAAGGATAACAGACTCCAAAACTTAATTTCAAGAAAGAAAATGGTACTATAACTAACAATCAACTGTTAAAAATAGTTTGTAGGTCTGTCTTATAGGAAATTTAACGCTCTTTCCTATGGTAGGTATATTTATTTTTAATTTTACACTGTAAAATAAGGGAGTTATGACTGTTTTTGTGATGTATTGTCGAAGGAAACAAATCTTAAAATTGAAAAAAAAACTCACGAAAATAGGGGGTTAAATACTCCAAGAGACACTTTTTGTTTTGAAATTACCTGTAGAATCGATCCCTGAAGTTTGTCCCAAGATAGCTGTAGACACCCTGTCATTTGGATAAATACTAAGTAACTGTTTTCCCTCGCCAGCACAGATAGGCTAGATCTTATCCATTCTCACTCTGCGAAAAAAAAAAACCGTTTGATTTGTCAAAATATTTAAAACGAATAGCCATGTACTTGGAAATAATTCATATCAGGAATAGCTAATTGTTGAATTGAGAAACCACAAATTCGGACCGAATAACTTGTTAGACTCTGCTGTAGTCCCTCCCTACTACCTACCTCATATATTTATTTTATGAAACGAATTTTTTTCAATCAGTTGAGTCAGTCATCTGAAAGAAGTTAGTGTAAGCGTGTACTTGTTTGCTATTTGGTGGGCGGTGAAAGAGCCTTCTCTGCCATTTTCATAGACCCTTCATTGCCCGGGATGGGAAAAGATCAGCGGTTGCTTGGCTATCGCTTCATCTCAATAGGGCTCTCTCGGCTCGAGCATTTTTTCATCGAGGTCATTCCCGTTAATGACCCACGTTTTATCGGAAAGTTTATCTCCTTCGCGATTCACCAAAAATTGCAAAAGCGAGTGTTTTCCTATTTCGGGCAAGAAAGAGAGAGAGGGTTATGTCAAGTAATGAGGGTGGAACGGTGCTATAACCATTCATTGTTTAAAATGTCTTTCGCTACTTCCTTTGAAAAACCTGGATCTATCGACCAGCACGTCGGCCTTTGGTTGGAGCCACGATGTCGCCTGATTCCGTTATTAAAGGCGGCTTTCGGTGCCACGGTTTCTCTGACGAACCGCAAATATCATGAAATTCACTAATAACTAACCACCCGAAAACCCGAAATCTTCCCATGCATGGATGGACAACTTGAAATATAATTTAGAAATTTGATATACAAACCCTTCCTCTCTCACTGAGTGAATTCGCAGGAACGATTTGGCACCTATCTTCAGTAATTTAGAACTTGCATGGTATTTCATTCGGATGAGAAATGGCCTAAAAGAGGCGAGAACTAAGGGGTTTTGGGGTGAAGTGATTTAATAATTTTAACGAATTGAAATTTATTCGTTTTGAATTCCCTTCAGACCGACAACTGTAAATTGTAACTGACATCATAACTATGGAAGTAGGGACGTCTTCCTATCCATCCAGCTCCAGACATCATGTCCAACTAACATCCCTGCAGACTTTCCGAATCCGAGCTCAAACTGCGCATGCGCAACCGAAAAACACGAAAGCAGTTGAGCTTCCCAAGAATCCGAAACGAAACCTGAAGTGAGTTGCAAATGGCGCCCGGCTCCGGATCAGGTTGGGGATCAGGAATACCAACACAAAATAACAATATTTCCGTATTTTTTGGAGTTTTTCTGTAAACGACGGTTGAGTTTCTCACGATAGAGACCTGTGCTGCTGAGTAAGCCCTTCCTGGAAATTCACCGTAGCATAATTATTGTAAAATTTGTTGATTTCGTTTTTATTTTTTCGTTCCAACTTTTGCATTCGCTTTGTCTGTATTATGGGTTGAGAGCATGTCGAGTTTAGCGTGCCCTCAAGGGTACCTACTTCTGAACACAATATTTTCAAGGTACCTATAATTCTGGGTAGGTACCTATAATCAAATAGGTACCTACCTACCTCACTTCTACGAATCATAATAATCATTGAGCGTATTTCGTTACGTAACGTGACATAACGAAAATTTGGTTGTGTGCCATAGCAAAGACATGAAATGTCAAAAGCTTCTTTTTTTAGGTTTTTGGTGTAAATTACGATCCTAAACCCAGGAACATTTGGTATAGGTATTCGGAATCAGCGTGAACTTTCCTATACGAATCACCCACAAAATCTGTTAAAATGATTCTTTGAAAATTCGCTCATCAACTCAATGGAACTTTTTCATACAGCTGAGATGTTCATTAGAGTTTTTTACTCTTACAAACTGATTATTCTTCCCATGCTCCTAATCTTGTTTTCCAGCCCCAAATAACAAGAAACGGGCAACCAAAGTGAACGTTTCAGACCAATGCTAGTTCCCCATTGACTGCCATTGAGGAGGTCAAATTTTTTACTCTACCAGAGAGAAGTTTCCATTTACTCCCGCGATTCCATCTGCCCAATAAAAGTAAATTCAATACGATCACAATCATGATGTAGAAAGCAGAGTATCTACCTGTCTACATCTACCTACAGAAAATTTTTGGAAGTATCCTAAAAATCCTCAGCAAAATCCATTGTATTATGTGAGATATACGACAGTTTGGTGGCGTCATGCACATGCAGTGGAACCTCGATAACTTGAATATCATATTGACGTTTGTGGCGTAGTGGCTACCGTACATTATTTTGTATTATAAGCGCTATTGAAGTTTCAAATGCAGGAAGATGTTTGACTCTAAAACTACGAATCTCCGCTCTACGTTCGAAAATCAGCTAATTTTACAGAAATTGGGAATAATGAGCGGTTGTGCATATTTGGTGTGTCTTCGCGAAGTGCGAACAGCTCATTGTTCCCATGAATATGGCATGTGAAGTTTAACGAGTTGGCCTGCTACATATTTACGTCATCGTTTGAATATGAATGAGTTTCAGTCGCATCGTCATCAGCCTTCCGTTAATCGCAGCAACTGCTTTCACCTTCCCTCGTCTCGCCGGGGTTTCTCCCTTTATGGACCTTCAGGGCCCTGAACGAATAAGAGATTAAATGGGTATCAGTCGGCTCCCCTGAGGATACTTCCTTCTTCATCCAATTTCCGTGAAAACACTTCCCGATAAGGCAATATAACCCTTATACACGTCCCATCCCTTCACCATCAACCTCTTCCCTGCCTCGACCTCCCAGAGCACTCTCTCCCCAGGGCTCCCCTCCATGGCTCATCATGAAATCTGTATGCTACGACTTGAATTACATTTCCATGGCAGGTCGGGCTATAAACTCCTTCGGTGAGGATGAGAGGGATAAAGATTGCCGTTTTCCGCGCAAATCATCGTAGCCGGCTATCTATAGTCTCGTAGGCTGATGCATTTTCAATTGAGAGATTCGTTGCCGATAAGTCTTGCATATTGACGCGTTTTCACTTTATCTCTCGTTAAATGACGACTGCGGAGCAATAACCAGGCAGGTAACTCACTCTTTCAATCTTGTGAGAAAAAAAACATATTCCAAGTTGGGTAGGCAGTATAGCTTCCTCACTTTTGTAACATGGACGTATAGAGTCAGTTAGTGAACATTTCAACGAAATTGGTAGAATAGTTTCGGACCACACTTAATCTAATCACTTATCCAATTGTGGCGAAATTCATAGGTAATTGTCTTGGAGTCAGTCCAAAACTACCCTGCAAATTTGAGCGAAATATGTCAATTAGGGACTGAGAAATCGTATTTTCAGGAAATTTACGTTAGCGCATGCGCACACGCTACTAATGTTCCTATGGCTAGTAAATTAATAGGGAACTGTCTAGGCTGCCGCGAACAATCTCTGAAAATTTCACCAGAATTGGTCGAGTAGTTCCAGAGTTATGGCTATGAAACTCACTTCGAAATTGCGCATGCGCAATAGATATTACTGATAGAATCGTGTTTCAATTAGAAGATAATTATCAACCTCCAAATACCCTCTGAATTTGAGCGAAATCAGTCAATTAGAAACAGAGAAATCGTAGTTTCAAGAAACTCACGTTGGCGCATGCCCACACGCTACTACTGGTCCGATGGCGATTAAATTCATAGGGGACCTCCAGTGTCTAACTCGCGTAATCCCTGGAAATTTCACTGAAATTGAAACACTCGAATTACCCCCAGAATTACATACGTACCAACTTTTAGGGGGGGGGGGGGGGGGGGGGGGGGCCTTTTTTACGTTTTTCATGAATATCTCGAAAACGATGCATTTTTGAAGACGTTTTGAAATTGACGTAATTCTTGATTGGTCAATGATAAATTGGTAACCATCCACCTATTCTGCAAGGAAATTTAATGCTCTACAAATTTTCCAAGAGAACATTTCTATAAGATCAATCGTTTGGACGATAATCAACAAAGTTATCCGAAAAACGTGAGCTCAAAACCTGATGTTCAAAATTTGTCCATTTTTGGATGTATATATCTCTGTAACGGTTCGGAATTTTGAAAAAACGAATATAACCAAAGTTGTAGAGAATTTTATCAGCTTTCATTCACTATTATACCACATGGTAGTTACATCAAAAAATGCATCGCTTTCGAGATATTCATGAAAA
>JAEMON010000005.1:6740802-6751422 GCA_030264115.1 Lygus lineolaris
AGATCGGCGATCTATACTGAAACAATAAACCGTTGTGTAATAATTTGCAGCGTTTTTGGGAACGAAATCGAGTCACGAAATTTAATTTTGCTGTCTCAGCTCCCAGATCAGCTGAGTCAAAATTGAGCTCCGAGATCAGCTGAGTCCAAAATACACATTTCTCAATTTATTTTACTACTGGAGCTTTGCCGGCCAAACAAACTTTTTAATTTTGTTTAGGATAAATTCCTGCGGTGATTGATCACCTAATTTGACTGTGATTATCAGATGTTAGTGAACTATACTCGTATTGAATTTCAGGTTATGGAATAAGAAGAATCTTCCTGTCCTAATAAGTCCGATATTTTTGTCCATTTTAGTGTAGTTTACGTAGGTGACGTGAAGTTCTTCTGAAGAGTAATTACGTGTGGTTGAATCATTCTAAATTACTTACTTTTAAAACACTCGATAAATCCCAAATTTTCAAAAATGTCCATAATTTTGAGAAAAGTGAAGACCAGCCCCTTTCATAATAGGTCAAGTGGTCCAATGTAGCCTATATTATCGTGAATATGTACCTATGATAATAATATCTTTTTTAAGATAATTTGAGTTTTCATGTGTTGAAATAAGTACCGGCTTAAGTACTTTCTGCTAATTACGGGTTTTCTGAGTTTTCTAACCAAAAAATCAATATAATTTCACTTCTTTCTGAGTATGACCTTTATACTCAAAAATCGGTGCGGAATTTCATTCTACATGGCGTACGTTTCTGTGGGACAAATGTTGGTTGCAGTGTTGGGCAAAACCATAATATAATTTCGTTTTTGTATATTAATAACCTACTTTTGAAACAGCCTGTCTCAATAATAGAGTAGAGCCAAGGGAATTAATGACAAGTTTAAATGGAGTGAATAAGTAACTACAAACTACCTACTTCAGAGAACTAAAACACTAAATATTTAACTTTCAAGTCCAAAACTGATAAATTAGTTATTCACTCCAAGTACTCATGTCATTAATTCCTGTTGGCTCGATTGGATGCTAGAGACTCAGGCGGTGTCAACAGTATATTATAACAAGGGTGGTTACAGCCTTATTAATATACAAAAACCAAATTAGTTAATGGCGTTTGCCCAAGACTGATTGGTTTAACTAAGTCCTAATAGTGAACGGATTGTGAAATGTGTCAATAAAAATTGTTCCATTCATGCAGCATGAGTTAATGAGCGAATTTTCGAAGAATCATTTGAACCGATTTGACAGGTGATTGTCATAGGACATTTTGCGCTGATTCCAAATATACCATAATATTATGTTCCTATGTTTAAGATGGTAACTCACACCAACAACTTAAAAAAAAAAAAAAGGTTTTTTCACCCTTATTTTTCAATATTTGACCCCTTGGACCCAATATTTGACCCAAACTCCAAAAATTGTGGACAACGAATTCATACTTTCTTTTGATATTACTGACATTTTGAATTTTTTCGGATTTTTTTACAAAGATTCAAGGGTCAGAAATCGTGAAATTTTCATTATCTAAATGTTAAAGCCATTGCAATAGCTTCATTTTCTTCGAAAATTCGTTAACATTTTTAATGAATTGTTTCTGTAACCTTAAAGGAGAATAAGTCGGACTAGAAATCCGTCAGACTAGTTAAAACGGATTCTCCTGTAAGGTACGTAAACAATAAATTGTATTAATATACTACTGGAAGCCCATTTAGACCTAATACCATGTTTTAGCAAATTTTTGAAGAAATTGAAGCTATTGCAATGGCTTCAAAATTTTTGTAATGAAAATTTTTGAAAATTTTCTACATGGAAATCCGTTTCAGACCATTCCAAAACGATTCATTAAAATTAACACTTTTATGTACCTATATACGAGTATATTTATATATGTGTCATTCCAGATGATATCTGCCCGAGGGATCACGATAAAACATCAAAAAAAAAATTGTAAATGCCAATAATATCAAAAGTAAGGATGAGTTCGTTGGCCAGAAATTTTCGAGTACTCCTATGGGTCAAATTTTGAAAATTTATTTTCAAAAATCGCTAAAAAACGTGTTTTTTGAGGTGTTTGGTGTGAGATACCATCCTAAACATTGGAACATAATATGGTATATTCGGAATCAGCGAGAAATTTCCTATGAGAATCACCTACGAAATCTGTTAAAATTATTCTTTGAAAATTCGCTCACCAACTCATGCTGCATGAATGGAACTTTTTACAGTTTTTCTTTTTACAGTTTTTCAGTTTTTTACTTTCGATTGGAGGGTTACATACACATCTTATGTTTAGGAATGGGGGGTTCCTATAGTCGGAATATCCGCACTATCCCCATCAGGAGTCGTTTCTAGCTCAGAACAACCCTTATTTCGATCCACTGAGCGTCCGTAATAGAAGCACTTTTGTATCACCTCGAGTTGAAAAGGACGGATAAGGCTCATTTCTCAATAATCCGTTCGTCGTACGGATTATCGGTCATTTGTTGAATAATCTCATCTTGGTTGTATTGTGGACTTCTCGTGCGTCAAGTGGTACCCTACGTTATCGTACAGTATATTTCCTCATACCTCAGAGCTACCATTCAACAGTCGGCACGATAACAATTCATAATCATTCAGTTCGAGGTTATAGTGGGAATTTGCGAGAGAGAGCTATTAATTTCACCCCAGCGCCACACGCAAACGTAGCATGAAATGGTGAAGGGTTCAAAATCCTTCAAGGTCTCTCTGGTATGCACTCCGATTCAGAATCGGCCCCAAATTGGATTTGTATACAGTAATTGTATTTAATATATTTTGCTTCCGAGTCTACCAATGCAGTGGAAGCATTGTTTTCACTTTTGAAAAGTGAAAAATTTTTTGCCTCCAAAATCAAAATTTCAACTCGCATTTTACGTTTTAGACCTTCCTGAACAATTTTGGTTTCGTGTCTGTCTGTCTGTCCGGGGATCCTTGCAACACGCATAACTTCCACAATTTACATCCGATTTTGATGACATTTTCAGGGATTACGCGGGTTCGGCCCTAGATGGTCTCCTATAAAATTCATCACCAGCCGCCCAACGGTAGCCTCTGCGCATGCGTAAACGTGAAATCCTCGAAACATCAATTTCTCGCGACCTAATGGTCCGATTCCGCTCTAATTGGAAGGCAAGTTGAGGATCGGAGATTCGATAATGCCCTATGAGTTTCATCAAGATCGGATCAGTGGTGCCCACTGCGCATGCGCAAAAGTGAATCACTCATAACTTCGACAGTTTTCATCCGATTTCGATGGAATTTTATGGGATTGTGCAGGTACTAATAATCCCTTTCATGATTTTTTATATATATATATATATATATTTTTTTTTTAAATATACATACAATTACGTTATGGATACGAAGAAGCTATGTGCCACACCCAACTTGGCAGACGTTTTCAAAATGAATACTTACAGGCCTCAATGTATAACGGATGAAATTAAAGGAAAATGCGATGATATTTTATATAACGTTTTTCTACTTCAAATGAGTAGGTAGTTGCTGTAATTACCGAACATTTCAAATAAAACCAAATGGGAATTTGCGATATTTTGGTGTTTAAATTGAAGGGTAAGGGGAAAAAACAAGGAATGTCACAAAAAGTACTTCTTGAAAAAAAGTAGATTTTTCATTTTGAACTTTGAAAAAAACGCTGCAAATTATTACGCAACGGTTTATTATTTTCTGCATAGATCGCCTATCTACAAAGATCCTATTGACGTAATACCCACCTATCCCCCCAGGTTCACAATCATCTCTTGGCGACAATGAGTAGGTACCTTCTTGTAATTATTATTATCGGAGAGTTGTATCATTCATTCTTAATGAAATTCAGTAACTAAGGAAGCTTCTGAAAGTAAACAACAAACTTGGATCGGTGGAATCGAAAGAAAGTTGCATTTGATCAGCTGTTATTTGAACGGAGATTCTGCCTACTCGGGAAGAAAATTGGGAGTCAACTAGTGTTTCTGCTCTTTTTTCGTTCAACTCTCAAGTCCTTACAGGGAGCGAACGTTTGGTCCTAAAACACTCCGCAAGTTCTCATTCGACGCTAAAAATTGTGTTCCATTTTAAATCGATGGAAAAAATATTAAAATCTGTATACGATTTTCGAGCTTGGGCGTTTTGAAATTTGCATCCCCTATTTTCTAACCCTTAGAGAAGACTGACGGTAACGAAAAGCTTCGCGCCACAACTAGACCCTGAATGGGGACGGTATAACAAATTTCATTAATTTTGGACAATGGTAACTAAGGAAAGTGCCGCGAATGCGGACGGACGGATTTTTTTCTATTCGATTTTTGGATTCCACGTATCTTGAAACGTAAAACCTCAAATTTTGAGGGGGGTTAAAATTTTTTTTTTTTTTTTTGTGCTCGATTTCAAAGGTTCATTATTGACAATAATAAACCAAAAGGGAGTGGAAATTTATTGTCTTGATTAAAAAACGAATCCTCTAACAACAAAACCACGATAAATTGCGTGACTTTGACGTATGAATTACAAAAAGAATGAAGGGCAGCTTATCTCAGTTGTAGAGGCAGTTGACGACGTCATGATCATAGAATACTGATACTAACGTCATGGTCATGATAAACAGGTGAGTTATGTCATGCTGCTGCTCAATTCCAGTTATGCTATGTTGACTAAATTGTTGATGACGTGGATTGCTCCACGTTGTTTTTTGAAAGAACTAATAGTTCTTTTGAATCGGGCGCGATAATTTGAATTGGAAAGCCGCAAAAACCTCAATGTGGGTAATATTGAGTTATGTCATGCTGGTTGTTGGCCGTCGCACAGTCGGGCAAAACGGTGATTTTTCGGCAAAAACTAAGCTCCATTCCACATTTATAGGAAATTTTGCGCTGATTCCGAATATACCCCATGTTCCTATGCCTAAAATAGCGAATTAACTGCGTAAACATCAAAAAACCTAGAAAATTCACGTTTTTGACCACTGGAACCTCCCAAAATTATTTTTTGATAAAACGAAAGTTAAAGACCTGAGACTTCTGCGTCGAATGAGACCAATGCCAGGTCACCAACACGGTAACCATGATTTTTGGTTATTTTTAAAAGTTTTCCTTTTCCAGTCGTGAACACAAAGAGAGTCGAGAAAACAGAAACCTTTGAAAAATCACCAACAATTATGGGTACTTAGTTGGTGAGCCAGCGTTGGTCTCATTCGACGCAGAAGTCTTAGGTCTTCAACTTCCCTTCCATACGAAAATAATTTTGGGAGGTTCCAATGGTCAAAAACGCGACTTTTCTAGGTTTTTTTTATGTTTACGCAGTTAATTCGCTACTTTAGGCATAGGAACATGAGGTATATTCGGAATTAGCTCAAAATTTCATATAAATGTGGAGCGGAGCTTAGTTTTTTCCGTATCCGCTCCACTGTGCGTCGGTAAGGCGTTTTATGTTTCCGCGGCACACAAGTCTGGCGTTTTAGGTACAGGCACAGTTAAGACTTTGCCTTTATAGTGAAATAGTAGGAAGATAATGTACTCGTATGATAAGAGTTGGATCGTATATCTGAAGTAGTGTTACATGAAAGGAGTTAACCGGAAAGCTATTGCAGAAAGCGGGAGTAATTTAATACGTAGGAATTATATTATCGGAGAGCATGTAATTTTCTCTGTTGTTCGTAGCCTGAAATGTTCTCGTTCTTTTTATATTATCACTTCCAGCGGTGCAAATAAGACCTTATTTCGTGGGGTATGACCTCTTTACGACGGGCGCCGCTGACCCCGACACCCCCGACCGGCCACTATTTCACAGGACGGTGGCCGCGTTCATTCCGCTATTTTCCTCCAGGACCACCCTGGACACTATTTCACAACCGTTTTCGCCTTCCCACGCTGGTAATATCAGGGCCTTCCGAGTCATTGGTTTTCAAACGCATTTTAATGGACAGGGCGGGGTCTGGTCCTGAATTATGGATGCCTCATTGTGCAAGGTGGCAGCTTGTATCGGCTCGATGGAGATAGGAGACGAAAACTGCAAATTGTGTTGGTCAATCCGGACTACGAGTGATATCCCAGCCCCGCAAGGAAAGTGACACTTCTCAAAAAGTTCCATTCAAATTTTCAAAGAATAATTTTAACCGATTTTGTGGGTGATTCTTATAGAAAATTTCACGCTGATTCCGAATATACCATATATGTTCCTATCTTTAGGATGGTATTTCACACCAAAAACCTCAAAAAACACGTTATTTAGCGATTTTTGAAACTAAATTTTCAAAATTTTACCCCTTGGAGAACCCAAAAATTCTGGCCAACGAACTCATCCTTACTTTTGATATTATTGACGTTTTAAAATTTTTTTTGATTTCTTATCTCGATCCCTCGGGCAGATAATTATCGTCTGGAGTGACACATATATATCGAGGGTTGCATGGCAGAAGTGACAAAGTCCATTTTTGCCGAAATTGAGTTTTTAATGCGTCATATAAGTGTTGATCCTGCTCTACACGAAAAAGTAACTTCAACGGGCTTAAATATCCGTTAAAGTACCAGAAAAAGTAGTTTTTCATACATTTAGCATTTTCCTGGCAGATATGACCAAGTTAGTGCTGCTTAGGAAGCACTTGGTAATTTCTGCCAGGAAAATGCTAATGCTCCCTGGCAGAAATGACCAAGTCCTTCCTAAGTAGCACTAACTTGGTCATTTCTGCCAGTAATTATCAAACCAGACCACAACCATGTACCTACTTCAGACGCCTAGCACAAATTTTCTAGATCATCTCTCTTTGTTACCAACATTATTGTTATCAACAATGTTTTGTTGATAACAATTTTTGTGTCACTTCAGACGATATCTGCCCGAGGGATCGAGATAGGAAATCCAAAAAAAAAGAAAATTTAAAATGTTGATAACATCAAAAGTAAGGATGAGTTCGTTAGCCAGCATTTTTGGAGTACTCCAAGGGGTCAAATTTTGAAAATCGCTAGTTTCAAAAATCGCTAAAAAGAATCGTGTTTTTTATGTTTTTGGTGTGAATTGCCATCCTAAACATAGGAACATAGTATGGTATATTCGGATCAGCGTGAAATTTCCTATAAGAATCACCCACCAAATCGGGTAAAATTATTCTTTGAAAATTCGCTCACGAACTCATGCTGCATGAATGGAACTTTTTTTGGGTCTAGTTTGCTAACAATGATATCAACAATGTTAATAACATTTGAGTGTGGGCTATCATCTACAGTTCATTCCAAAGTGACCATTGTGGATTTAGCTACTGCTGTCGCTTGAGTTTTGGTTTTGTGCACGTCAGCTGGACTAAACATCGCACACGCAACTTTGCTTCCTATGATTCTTCTATGAGTTTAAGCACCTCGTCTTTTCCTCAATTCACTGACACCACGGACGGAACAAAAACCACAGTAGACAAGAAGTGTGAAACACAGTTTTCGTACCCTTCTCCCACGCCTTGAAAAGCTCCAAATCCTGTGATGCACATTGTGGGAATCCACAATGTTTCCGGAACTCTAATTTTGTTATCGCCCATGGCGAGATAACAAAGCTCGATGTTGACAACAATTTTATTTAGTTCGATTTTTGACTCTAAATTTTCAAAATTTGACCCCTTGGAGCACTCCAAACATTTTGGCCAACGAACTCATCCTTTCTTTTGATATTATTGACATTTTGAAATGTTTTCGGATTTTTAGCTCGATACGACACACACACACTTCATTTTCGAAAATTCGCATTATTTACATTTAGAAGCCATAACAATAGCTTCATTTTCTTCAAAAATTCGCTGAAATAACATTGTTACCGAAAATGTTGTCAACAATGTTGATTTTTGACTCTAAATTTTCAGAATTTGACCCCTTGGAGCACTCCAAACATTTTGGCCAACGAACTCATCCTTTCTTTTGATATTATTGACATTTTGAAATGTTTTCGGATTTTTAGCTCGATTCGACACCCACACACACACTTCATTTTCGAAAATTTGCATTATTTACATTTAGAAGCCATTGCAATAGCTTCATTTTCTTCAAAAATTCGCTTAAATAACGTTGTTACCGAAAATGTTGTCAACAATGTTTCCAGTAACATGTCGGGGGAGGAATTGTTGTCCACATTTTTCGTACGCCGTAACAATGTTATTAACAATTCCTCTCTCCCGAAGTTAACAGCATTGTTGTCAACAATGTTGCGTCCGGTGTAGGAGGGAATTTTCTGACAAGTCCCATTCATGCAGCATGAGTAAGTTGATGAGCGAATGTCGAAGAATGATTTTACCTGATTTGGTGGGTGATTCTTATAGGAAATTCCACGCTGATGCCGAATATACCATTAAGTGTTCCTATGTTTGAGATGGTAATTTACACCAAAAACTTCAAAAAACACGTTTTTTAAGCGATTTTTGACCGTAAATTTCCAAAATTCGACCCCTTCAAGTACTCCAAAAGTTATGGCCAACGAACTTATCATTTCTTTTTACTTATATTATTGTCATTTTAAAATTTTTTTGGATTTTTTATCTCGATTCCTCGGTCAGATATCGTCTGGAGTGACACATGTATCAATAAATATATAAATATTTGAATAAATACATAGAAAAAAGTGTAAAATTTCAGGAATCGGTTTAGAATGGTCTAAAAAGGGCTTCAATGAAGAATATTTCCAAAAATGTTTGTCATTTATATTTTGAAGCCATTGCAATAGCTTCATTTTTTCGAAAATTCGCTAAAAAGTTAATAACAATGTTTTCAACTATGTTATCATCCGGTGTGAAAGCACCTCCACATCGTAGTCGATATCATTAAATTTACCCACGGAAACTCTGAAAAATTCATCGAAGTCGTATGGAAATTACGGAACCTAGGCTTGTGGTATGGTTATTAAATTTTCACATGAGTACAGTGACCAGTATTTATCCAAGCATTTTGCACCCCAATCAAATTCGTAGGGGACCATCAAGATGCCAGGCCCCAATTTTGAGCAATTAGGACCGCAAGGAAATGAGAAATTGCCGTTGGAAGGATTACGCAAGCTAAGGAGCTGCTATTAATCCGACAGGGCTGAAATTCATAGGGGGCCATCCAAGCCCTAACCCTCCGCAATTGACAAATTATTGTCTACTTCGATTTCATCATGAAGCTATACTCTATCACAAAGTTATTAGGAAAATTAAAGTAATTCCGTAAAGTTACTCTTGTTTCAAGTCATAAATCTTCTCCCGTTTCATTAAAAGCTCATCAACGTTCCAGTTTTCCCATTAACTAACTTTGTTTTTATCAGTTTACTTACACAACGAAATAGATTCAGTGGACACTATTTTTTGTTCTCCCATTTCCCTTCACTTAGAGAACTTTAATTCTCAAGGAAGTTGGAAATTAATTGGGTCCTTGTGGCACAATGCAACAGAGCCATAACTTCATTTAAAGTTCCATTCATGCAGCGTAAGTTGATGAGCGAATTTTCAAAGAATCATTTTAACAAGTTTGGTGGGTGATTCTTATAGGAAATTTTATGCTGATTCCGAATATTACCATATGTTCCTATGTATATTATAGCACCTAGATATTGAAAATGTTGCTTCTTTCATTGCTGAGAACTGTTGCTGTTAGTATTTCCTATTATTTTAGTAGGTTAGTATTTGATCTGCCATTTCTGCATCTCACCTTGCTGCCTGATCACTTGATTTATGAAGATTGTTGTTTCACTTATGGTCGTTTGAATATTTTTAAAAAAATTAATAGAAATGTCAATAAGCAGTAAATAGTAAATAGGCACTGGCACTGAAGAGGAAGGGTGGGTACCACCAAAACATGTACCTACCTCATTTTCCCTCCATCTACCTCAGGGAAGTAGATTATGTACTTGATCACTTTCTAGAAGCCTATGGCATTCAGCTGTGGGGCTGTACAGCTATAAGAAATATCCAAATAATGCAATCGTTCCGAAATAAAGTGCTCAGTAAGTAAGTAAAGTGTTTGTGAATGCACTCTCTTGGCGTCCCAGAGGTCGTCAAGAAAACGGCTGGAAGTTACGAGAAGATACTGCTTGTACACACGAATCCTGAAGCTATCTGGCTGCTGGACAATTCACAACAAATTCGGCAACTGAAGAGGAACAAACTCCTGGACCTTGGATGCTGATGTTGGAGTGAAAATGAAAAGCTAGTGCGGCGTAATATATGAGAAATGAATAGCTAGATAGTTTTTTGCATTATCAGATAGCTAAAATGTAACTCACTAGTTGTTATATCAAATCAAACTATTGATAAAAAATGAAAATAAAAAAACATTCCAGAAGAGTCTACACTTGCATTCCGAACGGCAACATGATCCTAACATTCCAACAGCAATACAACTTGGAATCAATATGAGCAATTTAAGCCTGATGGAAATCCCTTGATGTGAAAACCACTTACATTCCTGCGGGAAATAACAAACATCTAAATAAGAGAACTCGTTTGTCGGAAGAGTTAACTCAATCCGCTGCCACGCTGAGCGTGAAAAGGTGAGCACAAAGGTGAGATCTGAGTGGAGGCCTTCCCCACTCATTAGCTGGTCGGTCACGTATTCCCGAGTCGCCGCGAATGGTTCGCAAAGAGGATTTTAAACATCGAGG
>JAEMON010000005.1:6768699-6789463 GCA_030264115.1 Lygus lineolaris
CTTACCACCAAACTACTTTCCTTACCACAAAACTACTTCCCTCACCACAAAACCACTTCCCTTCCAACCAAGTTTTGAGGTACTACTCTCTCAGCTATGTCAACAATGGAGCTCCCAGATCAGCTGAGTAGAAAATGGAGCTCTCAGATCAACTGAGTCGAAAATGGAGCTTTCAGATCAGCTGAGTCGAAAATGGAGCTCTCAGATCAGCTGAGTCGAAAAAGGAGCTCCCAGATTAGCTGAGTCGAAAATGGAGCTCCTAGATCAGCTGAGTCGAAAATGGAGCTCCCAAATAAGCTGAGTCGAAAATGGAGCTCTCAGATCAGCTGAGTCGAAAATGGAGCTCCTAGATCAGCTGGTCAGCTAGACGCAAAAACATTATTCATGAATTGTGATGTTAGCCAAAGGCTCAAAGTAGGGGCGAGGCGCGGAGCGCCGAGTTTTTCATAAAACTTCAGAATTCCTCAAATTTTGAGAATTCTCAACTCTTGAGAAAATCAAATTTGGAGAGTCTCAATTCTCAGATTCTGAGAATTCTCACTGAGCGAAAATTTTTTGTCTCAAAAATGATTCTCACTCACTGAGAAAGATTTTTTTCTTCTCAAAAATGTTTCTCAACGCAATTTGTTTATCTTGCTTGGTAATTAAAATGGTTTAGAAGCAGTTTTTAATTCAATTTAGGAACTTAAGCAAGTTTTTCAAGAAAATGAAACTATTGCAATGGGTCCGAAAAAATCTGAAGATTTGTAAATGGTGTCATATTGGGTATGTAGGTATGTAGGACCTAACTATAAACCTATACCTTGGCCGAATTTCAGAAATTTCATTTTAGGCCTTTCATACCTAACCTAGGCCAATACTTCACATAAACTTTGGCTCAACTAAAGAAAGTAAAAAAATTCTTTGGGAAATTTCTTCAAGGAAAAAAGTGTTCTTCCCATGGTTATGAAAACCGAGAATCAACTAAATACCCCACGTCATCACTCTTATGGTTCAATGAGGCCGTGAACAGATCGAGTCATGGGGTATACCAACTTAATGGCGTTCAAAATACTAAATTTGAAGAAAAAAATGGGAATTGAGAAAATTCTGAGTTACAAATTCTCAAGAATTGATACTTGATAATTGAAAAAAATAAAAAAATTCTCCAAAGTTGATAATTGAGACTCTGATTTCAAACAAATTCTCGAATATAAATACTTGAGAATTTTTTCTTTTTAATGCCTGATAATCGTAGATTTTATCATAAAATGATAATTTTTTGGTGATATTGGTGAGAAGTTGAGAATCTCATTCAATTCCTGGTTTGTATCGTAAGGTCGAGGGTCTGCCTTGTCATTCGCTGTAGAAATTGTAACCTAGGTATGTTGAGGGCTGATATAAAACAATTACGCTACAATCTGTCTGTTCGTAGAAAGTTAACTCGAACGGCTCTACGGATCTCCATGACTTTTTTTTTTTAGCCTTTCTTGGTTACAATGTTTCTCTTGATATCCTCAAGTTGTTGTGGAACCTCTCTTCGTCATCCTTCAATTGAAGGCGAAGGTGGCGATACACCTCCAATCTCTCCCTCAACTGATTCACTGGAGGTGCCCCGAACCGTCTTCTCGGTGGAGAACCACTCTCTCCACCTCTCTCTCTGGAAATAATTCTGCCATCAGCGTGTTGTACTGTTTACATTGTTTAAAATAATGTAAATAAGACAAATATATAATGAATGTAAGTAGAAATCTGGTCTGCTGGTAAAATATTGGTAGCTAACTTGACCTGACGTTCAGTAATAGACAAACTTTGATCATAAATGTGTGTACACGTATAGGTTCACTTTAGGTTCGTTCCAATTGTGCAGATTGAACATAAACGCACATTTTCGCCCAAGCGAACTAGGATGGGCGAACCTGGTCAAACTGATAACAGGGAAACCTTCTGCAACCTCCCTACTTTTGTTGTGAAAAGCGGAGGGTGGAAAGAGACGGGCGGAGGTGGCGGTGTTGCTCTCACGCCAACCTTCGCCTTTTTCCATGAACTTTTCGAGCCCGAGCTTTTCACACACTTTGACCTTGAACTGCCCTTATCTATTCGAACATAAACGTACCTGCATTGTGCACTTGCACATTTTAAGTTGGACAAACCTTATAATGCAGTACGCAGTGAAGTTGTTGGGTGGTGGCAACACTGTCTGTCAAGCGGATCAGAGCGGTGGCGGGCGAGCCAAGTTTGAGCATTCAACCTATTTTTACTTTCCTCAGCCCACCTGGAGGTGAAAGGACAGTATTGCGATCCTTTAACTGAGCTTTAACTGAGCCTTTAAGTGATCCTATTCGACATCTGATCAATTTTCTCCGTTCTACAAGGAAAAGTGTATGTTAGTTCGTATGTATGTGTGTGTATGAACACTATTGAGGCCCCTACGAAAATGGTGAACAATTCCGATTTCTAGGATTGGTTTCTAACTGTCTGAGGATGAGACCCTAACAATTTCAGCCCTCCAGGTCAATTATTAGGGGAAGAAAATAGTCTAAATAGGTGAAAAAACGTCGTTTTTATCCCATTTTGCTTCCGAGTCTACCGAGGTAGCGGACGCATTGTTTTCATTTTTGAAGAGTGAAAAATTTTTTGCCTCCAAAATCAAAATTTCAACTCGCGTTTTACATTTTAGACCTTCCTGAACAATTTTGGTTTCGTGTCTGTCGGTCTGTCTGTCTATGTGTCCGGGAATGCTTGCCACACGCATAACTTCCACAATTTCTATCCGATTTTGATGAAATTTTCAGGGATTACGCGGGTTAGCCCCCAGATGGTCCCCTATGAAATTCATTGACAGCCGTCCAACGGTAGCCTCGTATGCATGCGTAAACATAAAATCCTTGAAACATCAATTTCTCGCGACCTAATAGTCCGATTTCGCTCAAATTTGGATGAAAGTTGAGGATCAGGGATTCGATAGTGCCCTATGAGTTTCATCAATATCGGATCAGTGGTGCCCACTGCGCATGCGCAAACGTGAAGCTCTCATAACTCCGACAATTTTCATCCTATTCCGATGGAATTTTCAGGAATTGTGCAGGTACTAATAATCCCTTCGATGATTTTCATAAATATATGTTATATGTATACAATCATGTTATGGATACGAGGAAGCTATGTGCCACACCCAACTTGGCAGACGTATTTTAGCTTTACTCCAAAACTGCTCTAACGATTTTGATGAAATTCGTAGGACGTACTCTTCCAGCAAGTAGAAAAAAAAGTTCTGAAACCCCATCACCTCTACAAAAATAGACCAAGGGCCGAAATTGGCGTTAAAACCCGAAAAAATTGCCATCTTTCAGGTTTTTACGGGTGAGGAATGTAGTGTGAAGCCTCTCAACAGATGTTTATTTATCTTTTCGACCTTATTGAATGAAAAAAAATGAACTAAGTAGGTACATATCAAAAGTAATTTTATGCTGTTTTTAAAGTAGGTAATTATGTAGGTACGTATAATTAACAATTCAGGCTGGAAGTGGTAGGTACCTAGTAAAATTAAGATATCAGTGTTAAAATGTTCACCAATCTCCGGGGGTGAATCGTCAGACCCCCCCTTATTCCAGACCTCCCAGTTCGCCCCCTCCTCACAAATATCCTGAATCCACCCTTGATGCCAATAAATATTTCTCAGCCCAGGTTAAAGGATAGAAACTACCTTACTCCATTTCGTTAGAAGTTATAGAATATTCCTTCATATAAATGACATCAGCTAGTTACTACAGTAGTTTATACCCTTCAACCTGACCTGCGCCTCGACTGTTTTCAACCACACATCCTCACAGAGCCGACTGTCCCAACCTATACATACGTCTTTGATATCCAGTCCCGTTAACACAGCTCCTGTGAGCTTTTGATCAATTCTCTACAAAACCCGTCATCAATAGCATCGTTACGGCGTTGAAGGTAGTTCGCGATCGCAGATCAAAAGAACATTGATGGGGGATGATCGGGAACCATACATGTAGCTAAGGGTGGTTCTCCTCCTCTAACAACCAACTGTTGAGAGTTTGAAATCAATCCAATCGGTAAATAGGCGGTAATGCATCTATACTCGTAGTTGTACGACAAAAATTCAAGAAACACTGGGCGGTTATTCATACTTTTTGCAGAAGAATTGTAGGGGTGAATAAAGGTCAAATATCTTATTTTTCGTCCGACTTCAATAAAGAGCGTCAAAGAGCTGTCGGAGAGTCGTCCGAGTCCTTACATTTTCGTTTTCGTATTTATCAGACAAACTTCACTGCATATAAATACACATACGTAAAAACGACCGATTTCCCCCATTTCAAACCATCCTCAACACGAACCAATAATCCAAAAAATCTGAAATTTTAATGGGAGTTCGGAAAGTCCTTCTTGGTGCCATATGAATTTCTTAGCATTCGGATCGGTATTACTCATACAGGGTGTCTCAGGTTTGAGTAGCAAATGTTCACTGATCGATTCTTCAACTAATTCCAACAAAAAGTGTCTCTCAGAGTTTTTTTGTTAACCCCCTATTTTCGTGAGTTATTTCAATTTTAAGATTTTTTTCGTGTTTTCGATTTTAAGCCACTAAAATTGCCATTACTCGCTTAATTATTTATAAAAAATTGAAAATAAGGACACCGTTGGAAAGAGCGTTAAATTTATTATATGATAAAGTCATTTTAAAATCATTGAAACTGTATTCATTGAACTCTTGTAGAGCCTAAACTTCAATTTTTGTCGTATTTCACATTTCATCATGGATTTCATCAGTAGTTTTCAAGTGGAACTTTCCAATGAATTCCATTTGCAACAACGGAAAAAAATCTCCATTTCATCAGCTTTCCAGTGGTGTTACTATTTTCCATTTCGCTGTGGAAATTAGGGGATCAAATCACGTTTGAATGCAAAAAAACGTGGGGTTTTTTAGGGGAAATCGAGTTTTTAGGTGTAATACGTGATGATTTTAACTGGAGGGGTTAGGTATCGTTTTCCTGGTAACTTTTCACGCTGGATCGAATGGTGACACTCCTGATCAATTTTTACAGATAGAAAAAGGATTTTCGAGACAAAGAGTGCATTTTCAGACATACCTATCACCAATGCTCCAAATTAATCAGGAGTGTCGCCATTCGATTCATCGTGGAAAGTTACTAGGAAAACGATACCGAACTCCTCCAGTTAAAATCATCACGTATTACACCCAAACACTCAATTTCCTCGAAAAACCCCACGTTTTTTTTTGCATTAAAACGTGATTTGCTCCCCTAATTTCCACAGCAAAATGGAAAATAGTAATACCGCTGGAAAGCTGATGAAACGGAAATGCTTCTTCCGTTCCTCATCTCCCTCCCCACACATCGGGAAACGTAGTTCCCCACCCAATCACTTGGAAGCCCGGTTTCTCTTCATGAGCTATTCAGTACGACCCTGGCTGTCGCCCAGTATACACAGGAGCTCACTTCGAATTGTGAACTAAAAACTACGCGTATTTTAGAGTGAGACCATTTTTATCATTCTTTGGTTCAGGGTGGTAGGGTTGACACAATTTGGGCTCCCGCACTGAAGCAGTTATTTACAGAAGGCGGTCCTTGATATGCCCCAGGTTCGGGATTGGGACTAGAGGATGCTGGGTTTTGGCTACAAATCACTAATGTCTCAGAATTAACATTGAGGAGCTCATAACGGAGCTGGAAGAGCCAACAGGTTTCATGCAGACCCAAACACTCCATCGGAGAGTACCTTATAAAGTGTATGTATCCGACTCATGCGCTATACGTCTAGAACCTGTGCTCAACTAACAGTAGAGAGTAAGAATTTGACTGGCATTTACCTCCTGCTGCGCTGCTTCAAAAGTTGCCATTGGGTACCTACTTGCATTGACCGTACCTACTTGAAGATTCTATTTAGATTGGTACACAAACAATATCATTAAACCAATAAATTGCTTGCACTGCCAACTGATTATAATGGCTACGGCGTGTGGATAAAGCTGACCTTGTAATGAATTGACCGGCGTACTCTCGGCTTTTTTTTGTTTTCCCATCTTTTCTTTTTAATCTGGCTGATCAAGCTGGCTGAAGGACGTGAAAGGAAGGGTTCTCTGAGCTAAATATATAGGGAGCTAATTGGCCTGGCTAATTGGTTTTGAGTGGTAAGGGCCGTTCCTCAGATGGGGCAGCCTTTTCCTCTTATCACCGCGGCCCTTGTGCTCTAGGCATGATACCCTTTGAGACTCCATTAGGCCTCTCTGTGCCTCTTACCTGCCAGCTTCCCTTTATCTCTCGTCCCTGGTGGGTAAGGGCTTATAATATCCTAGGCTTTGTCTTCCATCCCTTACATTTCGCCACGGAGCGGTTAGTAGTCGACGTCACCTATGTATTTAGACGAGGTTGTGGTAGTCATTGTGGCGACATTTGAAAGGCGAGATAGTCGGTCTATCTGAGTGCGTAACTCTACTCGGACAACTCCCAAAATGAAGGTAATCCATTTGGAAATTTAATGTAATTGATCAATTTTAGCGCGTTTGGAAAAACGTTGAGTAGATACCTCCAAGAAAAGCAACTTCTCATGAAATGAATAAATTAGAAACTAGACACCTAAGTGAAAGTGACATAACTATTTTTATTTTACCAGAAAATTCCAAATGAATCATTATAAAATGAGCCCAAAGGATCCCTGATGAGTTAAAATTTTCAGGCTGATTGCACATCACTTTCACAGAAGGGAGACAGTTTTTCAAAATTTGCATAACTTGAATTTTGAACAGCTGACTAGTTAACTAATGGAACTAATTTATTACCCAGAAAGGTATGGATTTCAACTGAAGACAAAGAACAGTTCAGGGTTCTTCCTATACCTGTTGGAGTATCACCGTTTACCGTTATCTTGGAATAATTATGGCAGTTTTAGTCGCTCTTGGCTGAAATCGCAAAACACAGCTCAAATCGTCATAATTCGGCAGATTTGCGAAACTTATTCTCGAGAAACACTTTTTGTTGAATATTTGTCGTAAAATTGATCCTTGAAGGTGTAGTGTGTACTCTTGAATGTATGTAAATGAATGTACACGTATAAACCTTAGTGTGATTGTGAATTCACAACCCGGCTACTAATTAGAGAGTGGACAGGTCTGACAGAATATGAATCCAGATTCCGACGACTTGTCCGGGATTACCGATGACATCTCCAATCCCACAGACACGACGGCAACGTTACCGCAACTAATCCGGCAGCTATCGAACCCAGCTGTCAAACTTACATGACTGTTATCCTTTCAGAGTACCAAACTCGTGACGTTCAAATATTACTTTGCTTATTTCCCACCCTCCCAGGTTATTAGAGTTGTTGTCAAACTTTTGGCACCTGTGCAGTATATTTAGTCGATGCATACTGTGGTGGAAACATTCGTGATTCGTCCACGTGACAATTTTGATATAATTATAAGTGCCTTTCTGGGCATTCCCGTCCAAATTAGAGAATCCTGGGAAGGCGAGTCATGTGGTGGACTCATTCCCGATTAGTTCACGTGACCAAGTTTGATATAATTGGAAGCGCCTTCCCAGACGTTTCTAGAACTTGTCACGGGGTCCAACCGTTGGACTCCGACGACTCCACCACATCACTCAAGGTTCTAGGATCTCTACACTGGTGACCCCGGAGTGATAACGTTGAAGTGGCATGTGGTACACACTTGCTACTGATCCCTAGACCTATAGCACTGCCATGACCAGACAGACAATGGCTAGAGGACACCAGGCTATGCTGACCATAGTCTCGGGAGTAGAGGCAGAGGATTCCTATTCTCTTTCTTGAGCCACATACTTCCTCACTGGTTCCCGTCAAAATGAGAGAATCCTGGGAAGGCGAGTCCTGTGGTGGACTCATTACCGATTAGTTCACGTGACCAAGTTTGGTATAAATAGAAGTGCCTTTCCAGGCATTTCTTGAGCTTGCCATTGAGTCTAAAGACTCCACAGCGTCACTCAAGGTTCCAGGATCTCTACACTGGTGACCCCAGAGTGATATCGGTGAAGTGGCATGTGGTAGACAATGGCTGGAGGATACCAGGCTATGTTGACCATAGCCTCAGGAGTAAAGGCAGAGGTTTCTAATCCTCTTTGGTGGGATACATACTTCCTCACTGGTTCTCGTCAAAATTAGAGAATTCTGGGAAGGCGAGTCCTGTGGTGGACTCATTCCCGATTAGTTCACGTGACCAAGTTTGATGTAATTGGAAGTGCCTTCCCAGACATTTCTAGAACTTGTCACGAGGTCCGACGACTCCACCACATCACTCAAGGTTCTAGGATCTCTACACTGGTGACCACGGAGTGATAACGGTGAAGTGGCATGTGGTACACACTTGCTACTGACCCAGCAATAAATTACAGTCCTAGACCCAGTAATTACTGCATCTGCCATGACCAGACAAACATGGGATAGCGGATACTAGGCTATGCTGACCATAGTCTCAGGAGTAAAGGCAGAGGATTCCTACCCTCTTTGGTGGGATACATACTTCCTCACTGGTTCCCGTCAAAATGAGAGAATCCTGGGAAGGCGAGTCCTGCGGTGGACTCATTCCCGATTAGTTCACGTGACCAAGTTTGATATAATTGGAACTGCCTTTCCAGGCATTTCTTGAGTGTGTCACGGAGTCTATCGACTCCACTGCATCACTCAAGTTTCCAGGATCTCTGCGCAAACGTACATAGAATCACAGTCATTTTGGGTCACTATCTTCAATAATAAACTCAGGAATGGAAAATTATTTTTCAATCACCCTTCATTAGGGCTAGGGATGGCAAATCGAAAGAGATGTATCGACCAATTGATATTTTATCGTCAAAGGTATACCGATATGTCCGATGTATATATCGAAGGAATAAATTGAAAGATCTGATAGAGAGGGGTACAAGCCCGCCACGATCGATCTTATGATAAGAATCAATCGTAATGATGGCAATCAGGACCTATTCAGTTCCCTATTCCCGATTTCAGTTGTTGTGGGATTTTTCCCAATGGCATAGGCAAGAAATACCCAGGAATGATTTCTGTATCTCGAGGACTCGGGTTATTGTCATTTGAATAGCTTATTATCACACAATCGATTGCAGCAGGCGCAAAAAACAAATTCCAAAGTGGGTAAGTACCTACCTAACTACCTATATTAAATGTTTCAAAAACCCTTTTTTTTGTGAAACTATGTATCTACATGAAAATCCCTCATAAAACTTCTAAGTCGGCAGGCATTCAATTGATTGAAGCTCATTTTCAAGGGAATATTTAAATCAAGCAAGTGAGTAGGTACTTCACAGAGTACTGAATAAAATGGAAAACTGCATTACACAATTACTGAAACGGATTCGAATATACCTAAATATATCGATATATCGAACACAATACATCGATATTTCCAATAAATCGTTGCCATCCCTAATTCGGGCACAGCGATTAACCCTGTCAAACCAAGCGACTTACTTCTCAAAATCCAATTAAGTAGTTCTTCATTGTCGAAAAAATAAATCTCAAAAGTGTTCTCTTTCGCCAGTTGTTATGATTCAGGGGAACAAAAGTCAGTCTGAAAAACTAGCTAAGTTATCATATTACAGAAAGATGCTATTTATGTAGTTCGATACTACTAACTGCAGAACCACTACTGTGGAGAAGTTAAGGCCTCTTGCTGGACGAATAGAATTTGATGCGACCTGCCTAAAATCCGTGTTATTCATTAAATGCCGGTACCGGTTGGGTCGCGATAGGAAGTCTATTCAAATCGAGCTGTTTGCATTTCCTTGATGAAGTTCCTTAAGCGTTGTTTTTGAATGATTTAAATGGGATTCTCCCAGGCATTAGAGGGGGAACCCTGTCCTCTACCAAAATGCTTTTAACTTCCCACTGAAGTAAATCTGAATTTCATCCCTCTTTGGCGGAGATGGCCAAACGGCCGAGACTCTCTGGAACCTCCGCTGGCCTCTTTAATTGAATAATTAACAGGGCAGTTTCAAGGTAAAAACTTTTTATTTAGGAGCTTTCTGTCCCCCCTTCCACTGTTTAATATTTTTGGGCAAGAGAAGATAAGCTGCCCCGAAAAAAGGAGGGTCAGGAATAATAACGGGGTTTTCTCAAGGAAAGCTCTTCTAGGAAGGAGGGGAGACGGAGTGGTTTTCTTTGCATTAGCGAGTCAGGTCCCAAGGCTGCTTTAATGAACTGCGCCCTGGGTTCGTTCGAGGTCGTTCTGTGACAACCTTTAAGTTGGAAATGGGGTCTACTTTTTCGGTTCTATGAAGAGCGAAATCATCAAATTCAACAGCTTCCTCAAACTTTCACCTGGTTCCTCTACATAAGAACATCATAAAATCCTCCATTTCAGGAGCACAACGAAGACTATATTTTAACGAATTTTCGACGAAAATGAAGCTATTGCAATGGCTTCAAAATTTTTGTAGTGCAAATTTTTGACAATTTTTTTTCATAGAAATCCGTTTCAGACCATTCTAAAACGATTCCTGGAATTTAACACTGTTTCATATGTATATATATATTTATATATTTCTTAATTTATATATGTGTCACTCCCGACGATATCTGCCCGTGGGTTCGAAATGAAAAATCCAAAAAAATGTTAAAATGTCAATAATATCAAAAGTAAGGATGAGTTCGTTGGCCAGAATTTTTGGAGTACTCCAAGGGGTCAAATTTTGAACATTTAGTTTCAAAAATCGCTAAAAAACGTGTTTTTTGAGGTTTTTGGTGTGAAATACCATCCTAAGCATAGGAACATGTGGTATATTCGGAATCAGCGTGAAATTTCATATAAGAATCACCCACAATATCGGTTAAACTTATTCCTTGAAAATTCGCTCACCAACTCATGCTGGATGAATGGAACTTTTTTGAACTCAACAACAAATCATCAAGAATTGAACATGTGAAAAATCCATATACGAAGAAGGTTTTAGATAACATCTGGCCGAGACATGCACGAATTTAGTTACTTATTATAATGATAAGTACGGGCCGTGAAGCGAATTAATCATCAAATTCAACAGCTTCCTCAAATTTTCACCTGGTTCCTATGTGAAGAGAGTGTGAACCGTCATCAAAAATTCGCAAATCTCGGGAATTATAGAGTTCATAAATATTACCTAACTCTCACTACAAATCTTATTACTACTTCATGTCAATATGTTTTTTAAAAAAAGTAACCACCCCTTCCCCCATCCCGTTACCATTTTACCGTTAGAACATTTCTCCAACTTTTCTCAGCCAATAATCGATCAATTTCAAATCTGTTTTCGGCATTCTTCCTATTTTTTAATTCTGCAGGGCAACGCACTATCAAAATTTCAAATTCTAAATTTTAAATCATAACAAAATGTGAAATTTTTGAAATTTGAAATTTCAATAGTGTGTTGCCCTGCAGAATCAAAAAGTTGAAAGAATTCCGAAAACAGATTTGAAATTGATGGATTATTGACTGAGAAAAGTTGGAGAAATGTTCACACTACTGGCGGAACCCGGGAATATTTTACTCCTCATATTAAGGGAGTTTTGGTTTTTTCAGTGACCAAAGGTCGAAAACACGAAAAAAAAATCTTAAAAGTGAAAAAAACTAAGGTTTTTAGTGGTTTAAGAAAAAAAACACTAGGGGACACTTTTTGTTGGAAATTACCTGTAGAACATATGGGAAAGAAGTTTTTCGGATCTTAAGTGAGACACCCTGTATAATAAAATATATCGTTGGCCAGCTTCGAATGTGATAGGTACATGTTCATGCTACTGGAATCGCTTCAGTTATAAGTGGGTCAATGTACAAATCCTTATTACCTACTCCTAATCCATTCCTGTTTATTAATTTGGTTCTGTTTGTCTAATAACTCGTTGTTTTATTGTTTCAGGTAAGAAGCACTCCAGGTCTAATGTAGAAAATCTCATGGTCCGATCAGGAGAATCGATAAACTTGCTGAGACGAATTGAATCAGTTTGAATATGGAAGGCATCGTACGTAAGAGCCACATGCTAATAATGAAGGGTAGATGTAGAATTAGATGATTCTAAAAGTTGATCATTGGTAGAACTCCTAAATTTGCAGATTTCGCAGGTTTAACTGCTCAAGTTCTGTAATGAATTCTTGCTATACTTCGGCACCTACGCAACACAATATAATAATTATTTATCTCTCTTGTATTTTATAACATCTTTAGGTTTCGGAAATAATTCTAAAAAGTATCATGTCAGCTAACTATAAGTACGTAGAACTCGTGTATCAGTTTCAATGTAGAGATGGAATAAATTGACGGAAAATTTATGAAAAATAAATAATTAAATGAAAATTTAATTAATTATAAATGTAATATAAATTAGATGCAAATTTTATTAGAAATTGGGCTTACAGGATTACTCTCAAGTGACCCAAGGATGCGAATGTGCCAATTTGCACCTTCAATCGAACAAATTGCCTCGTAAGTACGATCGTACAAAACGAATTTCAGATACCCCATAAATTGAACAAAGTTTGCGGGGGTCTTTCCGCCCCAACTCCGAACATGCTCCCAAGTGTTATTCAAGCAACACCTTGAAGCTGAATTTCAGAAACTCCAAGTTTTTCCCAAGTTCATTTGCATGTTTTAGCACACTCAAACATTCTGTTCGGAACTTGTCGTGATTTACATTGCATTTATTGTTAGCTGGTCCCGGATGAGTTCCACGAGTTTTCTTGTAAAAACGAGGAGCGAATTTGAATCAGTCGTTTTATACGCTCCTCTGAGCTCTGAATTTGCTGGCCTGCTTGATTGTTTGCACCTGTTATGATGTGTTAAGCAACCACACTGCTATATTAGTTAGGTTCGCTAACCTAATTTTCAAATAACTGAATAACTGAAACTAATCCAGTTGCCGCATGAAGAAAACGGAGTTACTGAAAACGTTGTTTATTTTCACGAGAAAATGAGTTCGAATGTTATTTGAACGAACTGGGCAAAAAGCTCCGCTTAGAATTACCTACAATCGTGATAGTTGTCGCTCGTAACAATAATAATATACTCATAGTGACAACAAAAACAATTATAGAGGTGAGAAGAAGAAATGGATTCCGAAAGTTGGATTTAATAGAATGGTTTTAATCCCAAAGTTGATATTTTATCAATTTCTACGTTTTCTCGAAAATTTTCAATTTAAAACACTATTTCAGTATCCTCCGCCGCACAGTGGGGCGGATCCGGAAACAACTAAGCTAATAGGAAATTTTGCGCTGATTCCGAATATACCTCAGGTTCCTATGCCTAAAATAGCGAATTAACTGCGTAAACATGAAAAAAACTTATACAATTCACATTTTTGAACATTGTAAATGCCCAAAATCATTTTTGTGTGGAAGGAAAGGTGAAGACCTGAAACTTCTGCGTCGAATGAGACCAACGTTGGCTCACCAACGAAGTACCCATAATTGTTGGTGATTTTTCAAAGTTTTCGTTTTCTCGACTTTTTTTCGTGTTCACGACTGAAAAAGGAAAACTTTTAAAAACAACCAAAAATCATGGTTACGGTGACCTGGCTTTCATCTCATTCGATGCAGAAGTCTCAGGTCTTTAACTTTTCTTTTATGTAAAAATAATTTTGGGAGGTTCCAATGGTAAAAAACGTGAATTTTCTAGGTTTTTTGATGTTTGCGCTGTTAATTCACCATTTTAGGCGTAGGAACTTGGGGTATATTCGGAATCAGCGCGAAATTTCCTATAAATGTGGAGCGGAGCTTAGTTTTTTGCCTGAAAATGACCATTTTGCCCCACTGTGCGCCGTTCCTCTCGACGGAAAAAAACTCTACCTATGTTTTCCCAGCTTTCCAACGGTGATTATTTATTTTCACAGTACTAATAGAGGGACAAAAATATGTAATGTGAATGCAATGAATGTTGGTTATTATTGAAAAATCCAGTGTTTTATGGTGTCTCGAATTTACCATGACTAGAGGAGTTAGGTACACGTTTTAGTTCACGCCTAATCAAATGGTGTCACTCCTGGTTCGTTTTGAGTGATAGGAAATTGATTTTTCCCGAAAAATATGAATTTTTTGCCATACTGGCACCTCCAATCCATTTTCTTCTGAGTTTTGTGTTTATTTAATTGCACTGAATATTTATCTGAATTATTTGCTATGAAGCCGTTGGTGTCGATGTCCAAAAATCCACAATCTTTCTTGGAAAATGCATTTTTCATCAGTAAATATGAATGAAGAGTGCCACCATTCGATTCATCGTGAAAAATCAGGTCGAAAACGGTTATCTAACTCCCCTATTCATGGTCAGGGCGAGTAAAGTCGTATAACACCCTACAACTGGTTTTCCTTTGAAAACCCAACGTTTTTCGCTTTCAAACGTAATTTTCTCCGTTGATTAGTGATTTGAGAAGGAAAAATACTACACCGTTGAAAGAAATGAGAAAACGTAGATTTTTTTTTTTTTTTTTCGAGAGGAACGGCCGAGAATACGGAATTTATGGTTTAAAATGAGATTAGAAGTTTCGAAAAAAATGTAGAAATTGATAAAATGTCAACTTTGGGCTAAAAATACTACCACTTGATTCAACTTTTGGCTTATTTATCATATCATACTGTAAATGACTTATCGCCATTTTGAGATTGAATTCGGAAGTAAAAATACACCTGAAAAAGGGGGTTTAAAATACGATTTAAAAGGGAACGTTTGTTGGAGATCAGTTGATGGATTGATCCTCGAATGTCGAGCTCAAAAACCGGTCACCGTGTAAATGCCGATGTAGAGGTGCTGCTGATGTATGTTGTTATCATCATTCAGTTTTGTACGTTCTCCAGAAACATTGCCTAACCCTTAATGGTATAGTATTCGGTATTTCGTGAGGAAACAGAAATGACCGATGATCCCCCTAACAGAGTTGGGCGGTAATTATTTACTTTTGGTAATTAATTAGTTTTCAATTATCAACTACTGTAATTGGTGATTAGAGGAAGAGCAATTACTTTTGCCAATTAGTAATTGTAATTGGAGCAATTACTTTTTTAAAGTAAGTAATTCTTTTGTGGTAATTAATCACTTTTTTCAATTACCAATTACCTACGTAATTCGAGTAACTAATTACTTTTGAAGTAATTAATTACATTTGGAGTGCCAGGTACTTACTACCGAAGTAATTGATGAATTCTTCAGCAATCAATTATCTACGTTTTGGAGTGTTTCGACTGTTGCAGATTTTAATGGAATTACGGCCATAACAAGGAGTAAATCACAGTTCGAGGAGTAAATCACTATTTACGGTAGAATGTTCCTCATGAGCATAACTGGTCAAATCCTGTTAACCTTTTTTGAAATCATCACACATTAAAAACCGACTCAAAGGATAGGCCTTAGTCTTACGTTCTACAAAGTTTTGATTTTTTGGAGGTAATTGGTTGTTAGTAATTGTAATTACCGACCCCAAGAGTGGTTACAATTACAAGTAATTACAACAATATACCAATTACGTAGTTGGAAAAAGTAATTTCTCAGTTTCAACTACTAATTACTCAAGTAATTGGTGATTGCAATTACTGTTCTAATTACGTAATAATTGTAATTAGTGATTTTAATTACTTTTTGCCCAACTCTGCTCCCTAATCAGGGAATACCTTCATCAAGTGTGAAGAAGTAATGACTGATGACCAGTTGAGTTTAATCAAAGTCGTGATTTACTGGTTTCGATCCTCATTTCTGCCCTATCACTATCCTCCGAGCAGTCAAAACCAGACCGATTAGAAGCCATATTCATTCCCAGTGCAATTTCACGGGGCTTGTTTGACCCCTCATCTGCAGATCAAGTGCAGATATGAGTTTATTCTCGCGATCACTCCAACTCTATAGGATCCATCATTTCCCAGAAGCAATTCCCTACGGTCAATCCCCTTCCAATTCACAAACTTGAGGTACCTTTTGTTTTTTCTGCCCACCCGAAGTGAGGATTTTCCGCAATTGACAGGGTTGCCACGAGTCTGGAAAACTTCGAAAACCTGGAAAAGTCAAGGGAAAAGAAAGAGGTCAGGGAAAACCAGGAAAAGTCAGGAAAAAATTGAAAATCTTATGGAATTTACGAAAATACGGGTTCCAAGTAGATATTTATTAGTTCTTGATGAGACTAATGCTTGGAATAGAAGGTTTTCTCAGTTTCAATCAAAAGCGTTTCAACATTTTTCGTTCTTTCAATTCACACTATACAGAATTGATCACCTGCATTTCTATAATTATTTGTAAGTTACAAGTCTGTTTCAGGCATTCATTCATACAAAATCAAATTTATTGTTTCCTCACTACATACGACATCTGACCCTGGAATCTATCAACGAAAATTCTAAAATGTCAATATAAACTAGAGAAGGGATGAGTTCGTTAGCCAGAATTTTTGAGTACTTCAAGGGTTCAAATCGTGAAAATTGAGGGTCAAAAAACGTGTTTTTGAGGTTTTTGTGTAAATTACCATCTTAAAATGGGACGCATAGATAGGTATATTATGAATCAGAGCAAAATTTACTATAAGGATCACTCACAAAATCGGTTAAAATAATTCTTTGAAAATTCGCTCATCAACTCATGCTGCATGAACGGAACTTTTTGAGTTTCAGAGCGATCTTAACAATTTTGGTTCCGTGTCGGTCTGGGGTCAATTGTCCTTGTCCCGAGCAAAACTATATGACGTTATGGTGAAATTTTGATGGAATTTTCAAAGATTTTAAGGGCTCACTACTGTTTGGGGAGGGGACTTTGGAACGCATAGAAAAAGGTCAGGGAAAAATCACTTTTGCAGTCTCGAAAACCTGGAAAAGTCAAGGAATTTTGGGATT
Source organism: Lygus lineolaris (assembly GCA_030264115.1). Lineage (NCBI taxonomy): Eukaryota > Metazoa > Arthropoda > Insecta > Hemiptera > Miridae > Lygus > Lygus lineolaris. Next base: position 6,785,546 of record JAEMON010000005.1, read on the forward strand.
CTGTTTCCGTAGCAATCCTGAATCGTTTATTTCCGTTTTCTCAATAAGGTGAGCCACTCAATCTGAATATTTTTGCTTCTACACAACCGAAGGTGTTGTCGCTCTATCTGTCTGTCTCTGGTCAATCCTATGTCCCTGGAAAACTGAATCACTATTCTTCCGATTTTCAAGACATTTCCAGTGTGAGATAGCCTTCAGATGGTCCCTTATGTATTTCATTATCGGTTGCCACTCAAACTAATTTCAACCAACCGAATGACTGAAACTAATCCAGATATTGGTTGAAGAAAATGGAGATAATGATAACGTTGTCTGTTTACGTCTCGTTATTCAGTTAATACGATAGAATCTCCATTTTGAACCTTGTCAAACAGTTTGTAGTTACTCGTCAAATTAGAGTCTGCTGTTCGATTTTTGTCAAAGTGGAGTAAAGTCTGAAGGTATTGTATAACGTCCGAGGTATTGTTTGTGGGTTGCCATTATGGTTACACTATTATGGGTTGAGGGGGAAGTACTTCGGCTCACTTCCGGTTCAATTCTTGTTTATTGATGATCCTACATGTTTCACAACACAGGTGTGGCCTCTTCAGGGATGTGTGAGAGAGATCATGAGGGCTTGTCCGCTCTAGTCAATACATAGTGCTATTCTATCAGGTACTGTATAAGGTGTATGGGAAAATAACACGATTGATTTACTTGAAGTAAAAGATCAAGGTGGATACAAGTGGATAGTATCCACCTTGATCTTTTACTTCAACTAAATCAATCGTATATTTTCCCATTTTTAACAAAAAATGCTCAATCAAAAACTGACAATTTCACCTGACTTCACTATCCCAACAGACATACGTACAAGGAGACCTTATACGGTACCTGATAGAATAGCACTATGATTGACTAGAGCGGACAAGCCCGCATGATCTCTCTCTCACATCCCTGAAGAGGCCACACCTGTGTTGTGAAACATGTAGGACCATCAATAAACAAGAATTGAACCGGAAGTGAGCCGAAGTACTTCCCCCTCAACCCATAATAGTGTAATCCGAAGTATATTGATAAAGTATTGATAAACACTATCGTCGTACCCGAAGACAGAAGAGGAGAATACAAAATTCACGTATTAAGCAGTTCACAATTTCGCAGTAATCATGTCCAAAGTATGCGTACTTGAACGTCATCATGCTGATAGAACTGAGCAACCCACTTAAGTGCCACCCTCATCTTCAGTAGCATTTCATGATAAGCCGTGAATTTTACTTTTGTCACTTTTATATTTAAATTTGTATCCCCCGCATGAATGAAGGTTTACTTCGTTTGATTCCAGTCCTTGTCAAGCATTCATAATTCAACTGATCACCTGAAGTTGTTTTCAACTACCGTTTCAAAGCCGCGATCAAAAGAGCTCGGAATAACAGGATCAGAGGGAACCATAATAAATTCGTAATGACACACCGATTTCCCCCTCTCTCCGTTCTTTTCACCACTAAAAGCAAATAATGGGGCTGGAAAGGGGGATCAGAGTTGTATCACTCTCTCGACTTGATAAATATTTCCTGCTGTACAAACGGTAGCCTCGTCTTCTATTGACTTGTGGGATCACATGGCGCTTGAGTGGGAACTTCTGCCTTCAAAAGTTTTTGTGATATCGCTCCCCATCAACGTGGTGGGTCTTGATTATGTTTCAAAGATATACCCACAGTTGCCGGAAGGGACCCATTTCCAGTGTATTCCAGGAGGTTTCTTACGATATCACTTACGATCTTGATAAAACTCAAACTTGCAATTCCTCCTAATATTTTCATAGCTTGGGCTGTTCAACATGTCTTCAGATCCAATGCTCTTCAGGTAACCCTTCATTTTCGAGATCCAGTTCTATCTGGGGTCGCCATTGGAGCCATCAGCATCTGATCTGATCAACTCCTCCACTATTACCCTAGGCTATCTATCCTCTTCCATTTTCATAATTCTTCAATATTCCCCTCCGCGGAGGACAGCTACTTTGAGGTTGTCTCTTACTTCTTCACTGAATATAATGCGGTTTTAGCGAATTTTCGAAGAAAATGAAGCTATTGCAATGGCTTCAAAATTTTTGTAATGCAAATGTTTGACAATTTTCTTCATGGAAATCCGTTTCAGACCATTCTAAAACAATTCCTGAAATTTAACACTTTTTTATATGTATATATAATATATATATTTACATATTTATATATTTATATATTTATGTGTCACTCCAGACGATATCTGCCCGTGGAATCGAGATAAAAAATCCAAAAAAATGTTAAAATGTCAATCATATCAAAACCAAGGCTGAGTTCGTTAGCCAGAATTTTTGGAGTACTCCAAGGGGTCAAATTTTGAACATTTAGTTACAAAAATTGCTAAAAATTGTGTTTTTTGAGGTTTTTGGTGTGAAATACCATCCTAAACATAGGAACATATGGTATATTCGGAATCAGCGTGAAATTTCCTATAAGAATCACCCACGAAATTGGTTAAAATTCTTTGAAAATTCGCTCACCAACTCATCCTGCATGAATGGAACTTTTTTTCCACAATTTGAAAGAAAATTAATAACAAACAAGCAAACACAATAATCCCAGGCCTACTGTTATCCAAAAGTGTTACCAAACTCAAAAAAAAAAAAAAATCTGTAAAATTTGATGCCAACATGGAATTAAGTAGGCCTTGGAACTTCGAGGAATAACCCAACCCAAGGAATACTCCAAGTTCGAGTTGAGGTCGAGGTTGGTTTGTAAATTCCAACCACGGAGTGGACCATTCGATCAGTTCCTTGAATCTAGTAGTCCTCTGCTCAACCTTCACTGAAGTTCTGTCTATAAATCCCGCCCTAAGTATGAGAGAATACTGGGTAGTTCCAAAATCTAAAAGCTTTAATCAGGAACTACCCGTGCTGGTAAGTCATAATAAGAAAACGATTGTTCAATTTTCAAATATTGGTACTTACGTTGCCATTCGAACTTGGCCCCTGATTTCTAAAATCTTCAGGAAATGTTATAGGAGTACGAAGTACCTACTCGGTACGGTAGGCTTAATGCGAGAAGTTTCACTGGAAATATCATCTTCCCGAGAAGATGAGAGATATTAAAACGTTGGCAATATTGTAGGAAGGGCTAAGGTTGATAGGCCTTTTCCATCTTTATACCTGTCGGTCTTAGGGAGGCAACTCAGCTGGAAGACTCCCTGTCAAATCCCCTTCGGTTTTCAATTATTAAATTTTAGATTTATCGTCCCATCCTCAACATATCATTCCTCTTAATCTCCCGGTTCTACTGACATCAGCGTCGTTTTCCCGGTATTTCTTCATCATCCAATATTGCTGTGGGAAAGAAGGGTAGTAGATGTAGTAGATGAAGAAGGTTTATCTTGTAATAATGGCCACGATTCCTTATCGAACGTTTTGCGCTGCAGAACAGACATTAAAGCACCCGAGCGTGGTAGGTTGAGGTATAATTCAACTCTGGTTATTATCTGATAATTAGATTGTCGTCCCGAGCTTGGAACTAAGGCGTATAGTGATAACTTCTGGGATGGTTGAGTACGGAATCGTTGGGCGAGGAAGAACACACACGTTTGGGAGTGGAATGCCACGAACGCCCCAGATTACGTACGCTTTCTTGACACAATCCCCATAACGTGCACGTTCAGGTATAATAATTGTGCATACACTGTGTAGGTTAGCACAGTACAAATGATAGGAATAATAAATTGTTGTACCTACACATCGCAAATTGAGGAGGGCAGAGGGTTTTAGGTATTGAGGATATTTCAGGGTATTGCGGGCATTTGGAGTACCGGACTGACTCAGAGTACTCAGCTAAGGTGGCGCATAATTCATAGAACGGGGAATTGTCGTGTATATGAGAAAATCGCATTTTTGAAGTTATACTTCTTTGC